>LR753723.1:126838-146944 GCA_902729485.2 Mus minutoides | reverse complement strand
ATTTCCTTCTTAAAGTCCTCCATCATCATCATGACCAGTGACTTTATATCCATGTCCTGCTTTTCTGGTGTGCTGTTGTATCTAGGACTTGATGTAGTGGGTGAGTTTGGGTCTGGTGATGCCAAGTACCCTTGGGTTCTGTTGCTTCTGTTCTTAATCTTGCCTCCTGCCATCTCTTCCTGAGGGGACCTGGCGATGGTGCAGACCAGAAAGGACCCAATGTTCTGTGGGCAACTGCAGGCCCACTGCTCCCCAAACCTCCGCTGAACTCCACTCATGCGTAACCCTGATGTGATCTTAAAGTCCTGGGGTATGCGAAGCACAAGGCAGGCCCTAGGTGCGACCACTGGGTTCAGAGGAGAGATGGCGGGATGGGTGGAGCTCTGGCTGGGTCAGGCCCAGCCTCCGGTGGGGCGGAATTCTCAGATCCTGCCCCTGCAGGCAACTGCTGGCCCACTGCTCCCCAAACCTCCGCTGAAGTCCACTCACGCGTAACCCCGATGAGATCTCAAAGTCCTGGGGTATGAGAAGCACAGGGCAGGCCCTAGGTGCGACTGCTGGGTTCAGTTGGGTATTTTTTCTAACTCCTTCACTGAGGACCCTGTGCTCTGTCCAATTGATGTCTATGAGCAACCACTTCTGTATTTGTCAGGCACTGGCAAAGACTCTCAGGAGAAAGATATTAGGTTCCTGTCAGGAAGCTCTTCTTGGCATTCATAACAGTGTCTGGTTTTGGTGGTTACTTATGGGATGGATCCCCAGGTGGGGCAGTCTGTGGATTGTCTTTCCTTCCATCTGAGCTCCAAACTTTGTCTCTGTAACTCCTTCCATGCATATTTTGTTCTCCCTTCTATGAAGGATCAAAGTATCTACACTTTGGTCTTCCTTCTTCTTGAGTTTCATGTGCTTGCAAATTGTATCTTGGGTTCTCTGAGCTTCTGAGTTAATATCCACTTATGAGGGAGTGCATATCATGAGTGTTCTTTTTTGACTGTGTTACCTTACTTAGGATGCTATTTTCTAGTTTTATCCATTTGCATAAGATTTTTATGAATTCATCATTTTTAATAGTTGAGTAGTACTCCATTGTGTAAATGTACCACATTTTCTGTATCCATTCCTCTGTTGAGGGACATCTGGTTTCGTTCCAGGGTCTGGCTATTATAAATAAGGATGGTATGAACATACTGGATCATGTGACCTTATTCCATGATAAAGCATCTTCTGGGTACATGCTCAGGAGCAGTATTTCTGGATCCTTTGGTAGTAATATAAGCATCTGCTGTTGCCTGAGTTTTTTATCTTAGCCATTCTGACTGGTATGAGGTTGAATAGCAGGCTTGTTTTGATTTGCATTTCCATGATGACTAAGGATATTGAACATTTTTATAGGTGCTTCTCAGTCATTTGATACTCCTCAGTTGAGAATTCTTTGTTTAACTCTGTACTCCATTTTTTAATAGTTTTATTTGGTTTTCTGGAGTCTAACTTATTGAGTTCTTTGTATGTGTATGTATTGGATATTGCCCCTTTATCTGTTTAGAATAGGTAAAGATCTCTGCACAATGTTGGTTGCCTTTTTGTCATGTTGACAATGTCCTTTGCCTTATAGAAGCTTGGCAACTTTACGAAATCCCATTTGTTAATTCTTAATCTTATAGAACAAGCCACTGATGTTCTGTTCAGGGGTCTTTCTCCTGTGTCCATATCTTCAAGTCTCTTCCCCACTTTCTTTCTCCTCTGTATGTTTCAGTGTCTCTGTTTTTTGTTTTTTTTTTTTTTTTTTTTTTTTTTTTTTTTTTTTTTTTTTTTTTTTTTTTTTTTTTTTTTTTTTTTTTTTTTTTTTTTTTTTTTTTTTTTTTTTTTTTTTTTTTTTTTTTTTTTTTTTTTTTTTTTTTTTTTTTTTTTTTGAGTTCTTTGATCCACTTAGACTTGAGCTTTGTACAAGGAAATAACAATGGATCAATTCACATTCTTATACATGCTAACTGCCTGTTGAGCCAGCACCATTTGTTAAAAATGCTGTTTTTCCCCCCACTGAATGGTTTTAGTTCCTTTGTCAAAGATTAAGTGACCATAGATGTAGGGGTTCATTTCTGAGTCTTCAATTCTATTCCTTTGGTCTACTTGTCTGTTGCTGTACCAGTACCATGCAGTTATTACAATTGCTCTGTAATACAGCTTGAGGTCAGGGATGGTGATTCCACCAGAGGTTCTTTTATTGTTGAGAAGAGTTTTAGTTATCAAGGTTTTTTTTTGTTGTTGTTGTTGTTGTTGTTGCTATTTGAGATGAATTTGCAAATTGCCTTTTCTAACTCTGTGAAGAATTTATTTGGACTTTTGATGGGGATTGCATTGAATCTGTAGATATATTGCAGCAAGATAGCCATTTTTACTATATTAATCCTGCCAATACATGAGTATGGAAGATCTTCTATTTCTTTCTTCAGAAACTTGAAGTTCTGTTTGTGAGATCTTTCAGATGGGAACAATTACAACTAATCAACTTTTATCTTCTTGAAAGTTAACACACACACACACACACACACACACACACACAAATACACATACTCTATGGTACCTGAAATAAACCAAAATAGAGAATATTGAATGACTAAGTTTTGTGATTCTAGTAAATACAATATTGGATAATATTATAATACAGAATTTCATAATAAAACAGGTACTGTTTAGATATTTGTATTATTTAAATGAAGATTATTTAACATCTTCATGTGAATTGTGGTTAAAAATAATGGGCCATTCCACAATGACAACATTATTGCAAATCCAGCATCTTTACAGTGTCATTTTTAATTTAAATATTACTTGTATTTTAATTCAATATATCAATATTTGAAAGTATAAATGCCTTTATATCTATTGAAATTTTTTAATGGAAATATCCGTTTTAGAAAATGGAACAAGTATTCATTTCTATCACCATGTCTGCTGACTCAGAACTACCTATAAATAGCTCTAAAGCAATCTAATGCTTTTGGTTTCAACAAGCATGGCCGATCATATGTAAATATCTACCTTTACATATACATGTACATACACATAAAGAAAATTAGTATAAAAGGAATGAAAAGAAGGCTCAGTAGTTAATAGAATTAATTGATAGTGATTCCAGATCTCCTCCAGCATTTGATTTCCAGCACCCACATCATGGTTCTCACCAATCTATAACTCTATTTCAGAGAGGGTGGGGCAGTCTAATGTACTCATCCGCCCCCTGTAGCTTCTAGATAACAACATTTTGCACAGACATAGATATAAGCACAACACTCATATACATTCCCCTGCACTGAAGCATCGAGCCTTCACAAAACCAAAGCCATCTACGATTAATGCCCTACAAGGCCATCCTCTGCTACATATGTGGCTGGATCCATGGGTCCCTCCATGTGTATTTCTTGACTACTGGTTTAGTCAAAGGGAGCTCTGGAGTAGTGGTCTGGTTGGTTGATATTGTTGTTCTTCCTATGACGTTGCAAATCCTTTCAGCTCCTTTAGTCCTTTCTCTAACTCCTCCATTGGCAACCCCATGCTTAGTCTAATGCTTTGCCTGAGAGCATCAGCCCCTGTATTTGTCAGGCTTTGGCAGAGCTTCTCAGGAGACAGTTATATAAGGCTCCTGTTACCCGCACTTCTTGGCTTCTACAATAGTGTCTGAGTTTGGTGTCTGTGAATGGGATAGATCACCAGGTATGGCAGTCTCTGGATGGTCTTTTTTTTCAGTCTCTGCTCTACAATTTGTCTCAGAATTTGCTCCCATGAGTGTTTTGTTCCTGCTCCTAAGAAGGAATGAAGCACCCACACTTTGGTCTTTCTTCTTCTTGTGGTTTATGAATTTATTTACATATTTCTAAATCATTTTTAATTGTAGTATACTCAATTATACAAGTTATTAATCTTATTACTAATGGTTTCCATATTAATTCTGTTCCTATATAAAATACAAATGTCATGAAATACATCCATACATATATACAGGTATGCACATATCTGTACTATTTACCCAAGTACATATACCTGGAACCTTAGATAAATCATTGATCTTTTCATTCCAAGATGCTGCTTTTGAAATCATTCAAGAAGTTCTGTTTTATTTCAAAAATATGACTAATGATCAATTTTCTCATAATTTTGATATCTGCAACCCCCAAACAATTTTTTATCCTTACTCTCCTGAGATGCCATGACAGCCTTCTATATTTCATATTTCTCCTCAAAGTAACAGAGATAACTGTTGACCTAAAAATTAGATAGAAAATCTCCTTTTATCATTTTTCTTTAACACATTGCAATTTATATTAAAATAAGGATTTAACCTTTAAAAAGTCCCATAAAACAATTCATCACCTATTTCATTACGTAGTCATATATTAGCATGGAAAAGTATCTAACCTTTTATTCTATCCAAGCAAAACCATTTGTTTCTAATGCCCCTAGTTATTTCTTCCCTTTGTCTTTTGATATTTGATGTATTGTGGTCATATCCTCATTTATCATATTTACTAGATACCATTTCATCATTTGCAACCTTAGACATTATTACTATGAGAAATATTAATGAAAAATATTTCATATATTCCCTAGCTTCTCTATTGGTTTGTTATTGTATACATAGTATACATATATTTTGTAATTCATTATATATCTCTATCTATCTATCTATCTATCTATCTATCTATCTATCTATCTATCATCTATCTATCTAATTGATTGTTTTTCATTTTTGGTATAAAATATTCAGAATTGATATAAAATATGGAGATAATTTGTGGAAAGCCTTTTGGGGTACTGCTTGGCAGCAGTCTGACAATGGCAAGTACAAAGAAGTGGGCTTAAGACAGGAATCTGACATTGGAAGTAAGCTCAGGCAGGAATCTGACATCGGGGCATAATAAGGAAGTAAGTTTCAGCAAGAAGCTAACTTTAGGCTGGAATAAAGAAGTAAGGTGAGGCAAGAATTTTTAGTCTTAGGGTGGAACAGAAGAACTAGGCTTCAGGCAAGATTTTAGGCTTGGGCGAGGAAGCATGTATTTTGGTCATTATGACAAGCCCCTTTTAACAACTGTCATGGGAGTAATTCTCAGGACCCTGCTTGCTGTTTTTTAGTTCCTTATTGTGCTGCTTGCCCAAAATACTTGCATGTAATTAAATTGGTTTAAAAGTGGTTTGAGAAATAAAAATTTTGCCTTCAGTCTCAGAATTGACTGGGGTCATGCTACAATGTTGTCTAACTGTCTTTTTTTCTTTTTAATCCTTGCTCCTGAGCTGGAGAACCTGTTAACTGACTGAGTGGGCTTGGTCAACAACTAAATAATATAATTCTCTCTATATAGAAAACACACACACACACACACACACACAGTCTAAATGACTCTAGCTCTATTAAGAAAGTTTCATGAAAATATTTGTTTTAAGACATGAACAGCTTCGTCCAACAGATGACTGTGTGCATCTACTTCAGTATTTGCCAGGCACTGGCACAGCCTCTCAGGATTCCTCTATATCAGGCTCTGGTCAGCAATATCTTGTTGGCATCCACAATAGTGTCTGGGTTTGGTGGTTGTTTATGGGATGGATGCCCAGGTGGGGCAGTCTCTGGATGATCCTTCCTTCAGTCTCTGCCCCAAACTTTGTCCTTGTAACACATTCCATGGGGATTTTGTTCCCATTTCTAAGAAGGATCGAAGTATCTTCCTTCTGCTAGTGCCTGGCAAATTTAGAAGTGGATG
This sequence comes from Mus minutoides, assembly GCA_902729485.2. Classification (NCBI taxonomy): domain Eukaryota; kingdom Metazoa; phylum Chordata; class Mammalia; order Rodentia; family Muridae; genus Mus; species Mus minutoides. The sequence continues at coordinate 141,194 of LR753723.1, read as the reverse complement.
CACACATTCATCTATTGGATGGACCATAGGGTCCCCAATAAAGAAGATAGAGAAAGAATCCAAGGAGCTCAAGGTGTGTAAAACCCTATAGGAGGACCAACAATATGAATTAACCAGTACCCACAGAGCTCCCTGGGGCTAGATCACTAATCAAAGAAAACACATGGTGAGATTCATATCTCTAGCTGCATGTGTAGCAGAGGATGTCATAGTTGTCCATCAATGGGAAGAGAAGCCCTTGCTCTTGTGAAGGTTCTATGCCCCAGTATAGGGGAATGCCTGGGCTAGGAAGTAGGAGTGGGTGGGTTGTTGAGCAAGGGGAGGGGGAGGGTATAGGGGATTTTTCAGGAAAGGGAACTGGGAAGTAGGATAACATTTGAAATGTAAATAAAGAAAATATCTAATAGAAAATTTAAAAAAAAAGAATGGTTATTTCCAAAATTTTATACTGATCCAAGTATATCAATAGAAACTAAAAAATATATTTTAAAAAGGAAATGAATAGATGTTTCAGTGGTTATACACACATACTGATCTCACAATAAGATCATGGATTTGTTTCTATCACCCATAGGTGAAGAAAATGCCATATATATATATATATATATATATATATATATATATATATATATTTGCCTCAATATAACGTGCAATAAAGGGCAATGTAAGACTCCTTTGACAAAAAGTATTAATAACTGCAATATGGAGGAATGTCCCATTTTATATTTAATGAAAGAACTTTATCGTATGGAAAGAACTCCAGAAACAAGTAGTGTAGTGGATAATGAGCAATAACAATGGAAAGGAGATAGACTTGGAATGATAAGTTGGAGAAGAGTGGAGAAAAATGGAGATAATAAGTCATCTTGATAAAGAATGCATGTTGTATTAGTGAAAAAGAATCAATTATTTAACTAAAATCGAAGGATATGTCTTATAGTAATCCATGAGGTTGTAATTTTTCTCTATCATATATAAAGAACATTTACAATTTTCGGATGAAGAGAAAATGTGAATACTTAATATATATCAAAATTAATAGCAAAACATTAATATATAATTCATACATTATCATTTACAGTTCTAGTTCTTGTTCTTTGTAATTTGGGTGAAAATATTAGCAATACAACAGGACATCTGGATGAGATTATTGACTAGATGTCATATTGGAATGAATGATTGCCTACAGTTTCAGGAATTGAACAGAACAGGAATAGTTTATTGCCCTATTAGATACTTCCTTAGTCTGAATATTGGCACAAAGCACTTATTCTCAGACACACAAGCTTACAGTTCCATTGGACAGGACTTAGTGCACTACAAGGATTGCATTTGCAGTGTTAGTGGCATTGTTCCCCAATGCAGCTAAAAGACTACTATCTTGAAATCTACAAAAGCAACACTGGTAGAAATTTCAAAAATGGGATTTTCAGTTCCAGCTGCCAGAGACTCTTTGTGTATCTATAGGGAAGTGTAGCTGTTGGAGCCAAACTCAAGCTATAAATAGAGCTTTGATCACTACAATTACCAAATATTCTAACACTAGGACAGCAGAACCCATACCTAGATAAACTTTGTGTTAACAGTCTATAGTACGTAAATAAGGCTTAAGAAAATTTCATTCATAAGAGGATCTGGAAGACCAGAAGAAAACAGGGCATGCAATACTTAAAATGAAATACAGCTCAGAAGACCTAGGAGACAACACAACACATTAATATTCAAGAAATATATCTCATTATCATATATATCTGCCCAGCTACCCAGTTCCATAACAGTTATTCATATCTGCAAGTAACTTGTCTATATAACTTGTCTATATGCATACATCCTCCCTTAGCTACAGTTATTTCTTATCTCTAGTCTGTGGTAGGCCATTGTAGTAAATCAAAATTGCCCCTTACAATTTACTATTTAATATCTCTCTCTCTCTCTCTCTCTCTCTCTCTCTCTCTCTCTCTCTCTCGCTCTCTCTCTCTGTCTGTCTGTCTGTCTGTCTTTTTTTTAATTTTTGCTCTTTCTCTTTTTTCATATCTATTCAATTTTCTATTATGTCTCCCAGCATCAAGAGACTGAAGTAGTATCCATCTTTGCTTTCTCTTTTTGTTTGCCAAACCCTGAATAGCCACTGTATTCCTTTTTTGTTTGTTTGTTTGTTTGTTTTTCTAATAATCAAATGCCTATCACTGGTCCCCTTATGATGACATCTTTTGCTTTTTTATACTTATGCAAACATATTGATACACAATGAATAATTAGGGTTTTTATAATCACTAAAATAACCAATATTTATCATGATTTAACAAGTATGTGTTTTGTAGTTACTCACTATTCTAAGGCCAGTATAGATTAACTATTTGATAGTGACTGCTACTGCAGATAATATTTAACCATCAGAGGCAGACTGGTGATAATTCTTGGTACCTGAAACACCTGTCCATCAGAAGAAAACATTACCACAGACATTCTATAGTCTATATTTGTCTGAACATTGTAAAAGCGTATATTGAAAGAAGAGAAAAAAAATAAATTTAAAAATATAGCCTCAACAAACAAACAAATAAACAAAAATATCATAAAGAATAGTAGTACCACAAATGAGCAGCTCTTAGAGCAAAGTATCAGTTTCATGAAACACAAAGACAACTTATTTCCTCCAAAACATACCAATCCTATAATACTTCGCTATGGTCAGAATCAGCTACATCAATTCCATATGTAAATTTCAGAATAGTGATTATAAACATTGTAAAACAATTCTAAGAAGATTTCAGTATTTACCAACAGAAAATTGGCAACTAAATAAAATAAGGAAATTAATCACAACATGAAGATAACATTTTATAAGGAGGTAGAAATAGTGAAGAAGATTATACTAGCAAAAATGATGGTGAAAATGCAAAACTAAATAGGTCTCATGAGAAGGTCAGCAGAAATCCTCACTAAAATAATGGATAATGTGAAAGAGAATATCAAAATTTAAAGACAGTATTATAAATCTAGATCACTCTATCAAGTTCAATAATATAGTTTTTCAATGTGCAAATCAAACATGGAAGAACTCTGGAATTCCCTGGAAAGACAAAGCTTATACAGTATAAAATATTTTTTATAAAAATATATGACAAATATTTCAACTCTAAGTAAATAGAAGCCCATCCAGATGATAGTTCTCCAAAGAACACCAAAAAGAGAGGTCAACAAAAATATCTACTCATATCATATGTCATATAGTAGTTAGATCACTCAATGTACAGAACAGTAGAATAGATTTAACTAACATACAAAGCCAGATCTATGAGAACAACTGACTTTTAAATCAAAAACATTAGATAAATAAAAGGGATGGACTTATATCTTTCAAAGATTTGAAAGAACAAAATTGTTAAGCCAATATACTAAGTAAATACATCTGTAATAATTGACAATTCACAAACAAATCTTTCTATGATAAATGAAAGATGAAAGAATTGATGGCTACCAATCATCCCTACAGAGGATGGTATAAGGACCATTAAATATGAAGAAAAAAATGAGATATTTAAAAATCTAGAAGAAAGAAGAATTAAATGATACTAAGATGGCAATTAAACAAATGAGGGCCAAACACTGAATATTTAAATAGTTATTACAATGGAGCAATATATGTCTTGCAATCATTACTCTGAATATGAATGGTCTCAGTTTCACCATCAATAGACACAAACCACTAGATTGAGGGGAAAAAAAAAGGAATTTTCTTTTGCTTCCTCAATTAAACATGCCTTACCACCAATGATATATTATATTTTGAGGTGAAAAAATGGAAAATATTATTCAAAGCAGATGGAGCCAGGAAACAAATGGGAGTTACTATTGTAGTATTTGACAAAACATATATTAAATTAATCCTTGTCCGAAGACGTAAGGAGGATTACTTCCCAATAATTAAGGAAAATATCAATGGAGAGGTAATTGCATCTCTAAATATGTATTCACCACACACAGCATCATGTAAATATCATAAAAGGAACACTATTCGTTCTAATGTCTTATATTAATGCTTACTCTAAATCAATAATACTGAGAGATTTCTATAACTAGCATTTATCATTAGGCAGATCAATTATACAATAGATGAATAAAGAAATAATGCCTTCTAGGACTATACTTTGCTACTTTGAAACACATTTCCATATCTTTCTTGTTTTAAATTGTATTAGTTATTTGCACATTAACCCCCCAAATGTAAATAATTCCACTCACTTTTACCTGTCTTGAACATGTGGCCTTCTCTAAAAGAACACTTATCATTCTATTCTACCAATGACTCTGGCTTCTTTAATATATTAATTCTCACTCAATTTTTTTTTTTGTTTTTGTTTTTGTTTTTAGTAGCTATCCAAGTCACTGTATTCTTGGTCTTTACAGCATTATGAAAGTAAAACTTTAGCCTTTTTGTTGGCAGTGCCCATAATGTTTATAGTATTAGAAACACTGTGCAAATGTTTATTTTTCTTGGAAGAAACTGGAAACAGGGGAATTTCATTTGTGAGCCCTGTAATTAATCATGAGAGAAAACTACTATTTAGAATGCACTTTTTTCCTCACTAGCTCTCTGAGTAAATTTACTATGTCATTGTATGGTGTATCCATTAATATGCTATACATGTTTGTCAATATTTTAATACACTAGTTACCCAAGAATAAAATTAGCTATCACTTAAAAGTATTAGTCTTGGGTTTCTGTTTATATCCAAACTGAGCTTAGTACTAGATGTACATTTTGTTCTCAAACAGGTAAAACAGAAGCTTCATTGTAGCCCCTAATGCCAGTACAGCACTAGGGTAATACATGAAAAATAGAGACACTGTATTCAGGAGGTTAACAGCTAGTTCAATGACTGTATAAGGTGGATTATATATTTGTTTATTTGTTTTTGTTTGTTTGTTTATGTCATCTGTTTTGACTATAAGACACATCTGCTCAAATATTTTCCTTTTGTATTTCTCTTCCAGACAGGGCTCACAAAAGGACGAATACTTGTTCCTGTTTTCCTGACAAAAATGAATATGCAGTCCATTTCTCCATATTTCTCTTGCTAAACACAAGGCATAAGAAAAATTTTTCTTTATGAATTATTTTTATTTCTTTTGAAATAATGAATTTGTTTTCAAAGAGAAATGTAAACAGAGTCAACATGATCTTTTCTAGCATATTTTATAGCTGTTCATTTTATCAAGAATAAAACAACAGTATGATTAATGAAAGAGTGTCACAAGCGTTGGCCATAGGAACTAGACAACAATGAATTTCAATGTAAGATATAAGGACATTTTGAAGCTAGTAAACATGTTGGGGTGAAGATGTAAGCATAAAATAGTCCTTTAAATTGTTAAAGGCTCAATGACTATTTGCCAACAATAAAAATAAGTGAATAGTAAGGATAATTAAATTGAAAATGAATAAGAACAACATATTATATGAAAAATGGGCAATTATCTTAATAGAATAGAAGACTCTGCTCTTGTTGCTGCCTTAGGTATAGAAACTATTATGTAATATATGTAAAATCATAGTTAATATGCAACCAAATTAAGTTATTTTCCTATCTGCCTTAATTAAATCTCCTATATTGTCTTTGACCTCATATAACTTACAATTGTATAAATGTATTAATATGTAAGAATACATTGTTCATATAAATGTAAATTTATAATTTCTGCTAACATTTTATTTTTGAACCATTTCACATTTATCCATTAATTTTCATATCTATATTCTTATTTACATGTTATACTTTGAAATTTTCTTTTAAAGAACTTCCGCATTTGGCTGGTTTCTTAATTATTGGTAAATAAAGTCTCACTCAAACAAATTATTCCAGACTGCTGGAGCACGTGAGGGAGCCATCTTGTGCCCCTGGTCCCTCAGAGACCAGTCTCTGCAGGTGAGAGTGCAGACTGCAGAAGTAACACAGCTTCTGGGACAGGCAGAAGCAACAAAGCTTCTGGGAGAGACACTCTTTCAGGCTCCAGACATCCTGGCAGCTTCCCTGTCAGAGGAGAGGTGTCCTCCCTGGAGGGCTCTGACTGCCAGAGCAGGTGAGGGAGCCAACTTGTGCCCCAGGTCCCTCAGAGACCAGTCTGCACAGGCAAGAGTGTGGACTGCAGAAGCAACAGAGCTTCTGGGACAGGCAGAAACAACACAGATTCTGGGACAGACTCCTGCTTCAGGGTCCTGACATCCAAGCACATTCCTCACCAGAGGAGAGGTGTCCTCCCAGTATGGGTCTGACTGCCAGAGCAGGTGAGAGACCTCACCTGGGACCCTTGGGGACCAGTCTGCTCAGGTTAGCTCACAGACTATAGAGGCAACACATCTTCTGGGACAGGCCATGTTTCAGGCATTCATCTTCAGCAAGGAGGCAGGTCTGAACGACAGATGTCTATGCACCTTCCCTGCAAGAGTAGAGCTTGCATACAGAGAGTCCTCAGAACACTGAGACCACCAGTGTGCTTAGATCAGCTTACGGACTGCAGAGGCTAAGTGAGCCTACTGCAGAAGCAACACAGCTTCTGGGACAGGCCCTATTTTGGATTGTAGACATCAGGGCACCTTCCCTGCCAGAGGAGAGGTGTCTGCCCAGGAGGTCTCTGACAGCAGGAGCAGCTTAGAGAGAGCCATCTTGTGCCTTGGGTCCCTCAGAGACCAGTCTGTGCAGATGAGAACAAAGACTGTAGAGGCATCCCATCTTCTGGGACAGGCCCTGTTTCTGGCATTCATCTTCAACGAGGAGGCAAGTCTGAACTCCAGACATTTGTGCACCTTCCCTGCAAGAGGAGAGCTTGCCTGAAGAGAATATTCTGACCACCGAAAATCAGAAGAGAGCTGGACTCACATGACAGCCTACAGAGGCTAAAAGAATCACAAGAGAAACAGGCTACAGCCAGAGACTACTATAACTAATACCAGAGATTAACAAATGGCGAAAGGCAAATGTAAGAATCTTACCAACAGAATACAAGACTGCTCGCCATCATCAGAACCCAGCACTCCCACCTCAGCCACTCCTGGATACGCCAACACACCCAAATAGCAAGATTCAAATACAAAATCATATTTCATGATGCTGGTAAGGGACCTTAAGAAGCAATATAATAACTCACTTAAAGAAATACAGGAGAACACTGCTAAAAAGGTAGAAGTCCTTAAAGAATCACAGAAAACACTGCTAAACAGGTAGAAGTCCTTAAAGAGGAAACATAAAAATCCCTTAAAGAATTACAGGAAAACAGAAACAAAGAGGTCATGGAATTGAACAAAACCATCCAAGACCTAAAAAGGGAAGTAGAAACAATAAAGGGAACCCAAAGTGAGACAACTCTGGAGACAGAAATCCTGGGAAAGAAATAAGGAACCATAGATGTGAGCATCAGCAACAGAATACAAAAGATCAAAGAGAGAATCTCAGGTGCAGAAGATTGTATAGAGAACATGGGCACAACAATCAAAGAAAATACAAAATGCAAAAAGATTCTAAATCAAAACATCCATGAAATCCAGGACACAATGAGAGGACCAACCCTACAGGTAATAGGGGTAGATGAGAATGAAGATTTTCAACTTAAAGGGCCAGCAAATATCTTCAACAAAGTTATAGAAGAAAACTTCCCAAACCTAAAGAGTGAGATGCCCATGAAGATACAAGAAGACTACAGAACTCCAAATAGACTGGACCAGAAAAGAACTTCCTCCCAACACATAATAATCAGAAAAAAAAAAAAGCGCTAAATAAAGACAGAAAATTAAAAGCAGTAATGGAAAAAAGGTCAAGTAACATATAAAGGCAGGCCTATTAGAATTACACCAGACTTCTCACCAAAGACTATGAAAGCCAGAAGATCCTGTACAGATGTTAGACAGACCTTAAGAGAACACAAATGTCAGCACAGGCTACTATACCCAGCAAAACACTCAATTACCATAGATGGAGAAACCAAAGTATTCCATGACAAAACCAAATTCACACAATATCTTTCTAGGAATCCAGCCCTTCAATGGACAATAACAGGAAAATACCAATACAAGGACAGAAACTACACCCTAGAAAATTCAAGTAATAATCCTTACACAAACATAAAAAAAGATAGCCTCAAGAACAGAATTTCAACTTTAACAACAAAAATAACAGGAAGCAACAATTACTTTTCTTTAATTTCTCTTAACATCAATGGACACAATTTCCCAATAAAAAGACATAGACTAACAGAGGAGCTACACAGACAGAAGCCAACATTTTGCTGCTTACAGGAAACACTCCTCAGGAAAAAACCATAGACACTACCTCAGAGTTAAAGGCTAGAAAACAATTTTCTAAGCAAATGGTCCATAGAAACAAGCTGGAGTAGCCATTCTATTATCAAATAAAATTGACTTCCAACCCAAAGTTATCAAAAAAGACATGGATGAGCACTTCTTACTCATCAAAGGTAAAATCTACCAAGATTCACTCTCAATTCTGAATATCTATGTTCCAAATACAAAGGCAGCCACATTCATTAAAGAAACTTTAGTAAAGCTCAAAGCACACATTGCACCTCATACAATAATAGTAGGAGACTTCAACACCACACTGTCACCAATGGACAGATCCTAGAAACAGAAACTAAACAGAGACACATGGACACTAATAGATGTTATGAAATAAATGTATTTAATAGTTACATACAGTTAGAAAGGGCAATTTGCAAATTCATCTGGAACAATAAAAAACCTACGATAGCAAAAACTATTCTCAACAATAAAAGAACCTCTGGTGGAGTCACCATCCCTGACCTCAAGCTGTATTACAGAGAAATTGTGATAAAACTGCAGGGTACTGGTACAGCTACAGACAGGTAGATCAATGGAATAGAATTGAAGACCCAGAAATTAATCCACACACCTATAGTCACTTGATCTTTGACAAGATAGGTAAAACCATCCAGTGGAAAAATTACAGCTTTTTAAACAAATAATGCTGGCACAACTGGCTGTTATCATGTAGAAGAATGCAAATTGATCTATTCTCATTTCCTTGTACAAAGCTCAAGTATAAGGGGATCAAACATCTCCACATAAAACCAGAGACTCTGAAACTTATAGAGGAGAAAGTGGGAAAAAGCCTCAAAGATATAACCACAGGGGAAAAATTCCTAAACAGAAAAACAATGGCTTGTTCTGCAAGATCAAGTATTAGTAAATGGGACCTCATAAAATTGCAAAGCTTCTGTAAGGTAAAAGGTACTGTCAATAAGACAAAAAGGCCACGAACAGATGGGAAAGATTTTTTAACAATCCTAAATCTGATAGGGGACTAATATCCAATATATATAAAGAGCTGAAAAGCTGAACTCCAGAAATTCAAATAACCCCATTAAAAATGGGGTACAGAGCTAAAAAAAGAATTCTTTACTGAGGAATACCTGATGGCTGAGAAGCACCTGAAAAAAAAAAATGTTCAACATCCTTAATCATCATGGAAATTCAAATCAAAACAACCTTGAGATTCCACCTCACACCAGTCAGAATGGCTAAGATCAACAATTCAGTTGACAGCAGATGCTGGTGAGGAAGTGTAGAAAGATGAACACTCCTCCATTGCTGGTAGGATTGCAAGCTGCCACAACCACTCTGGAAATCAGTGTTTCAGTTACTCAGAAAATTGGACATAGTATTCCTGGAAGATCCAGCAATACCTCTCCTGGGCATATACACTGAAGATGTTCCAACTGATAACAAGGACACATGCTCCATTATGTTCATAGCAGCCTTATTTATAATAGCCAGAAGCTGGAAAGAACCCAGATGTCCCTCAACAGAGGAATAGATGCAGAAAATGTGGTACATTTGCATAATGGAATACTACTCAGCTATCAAAAACAATTAATTTATGAAATTCTTACTCAAATGGATGTATCTGGAGGATATCTTCCTTAGTAAGGTAAGCCAATCTCAAAAGAAGTCACTAGATATGCACTCACTGATAAGTGGATATTAGCCCCAAAACTTAGAATACCCTAGACACTATTTGCAAAACACAAAAAAATAAAGAATGAAGACCAAAGTGTGGATACTTCATTTCTCCTTAGAATAGGGAACAAAATACCCATGAAATGATTTACAGAGACAAACATTGGAGCTAAGAGGAAAGGATGGACTTCCCAGAGATTACCCCACCTGGGGATCTATCACATAATCAGCCACCAAACCCATACACTTTTGCACATGCCAGCAAGATTTTGCTGAAGGGACCGTGATATAGGTGTCTCATATGAGGCCATGCCAGTGTCTAGCAAATACAGAAATGGATGCTCACAGTCATGTATAGGATGTAACACAGGGCCCCCAATAGAGCAGCTAGAAAAAGTACCCAATGAGTTGAAGGGGTCTGCAACCCTATAGGTGGAACAACAATATGACCTAACCAGTACCCCTAGAGCTTGTGTCTCTAGCTTCATATGTAAGAGAAGATGGCCTAGTCGGCTATCATTAGGCAGAGAGGACCCTTGGTCTTGCAAACTTTATATGCCCCAGTACAGGTGAATACCAGGGCCAAGAAGTGGAAGTGGGTGGGTAGGAGAGCAGGTCAGGGGGAGTATATAGGGTATTTTAGGAATAGCATTTGAAATGTAAGTAAAGAAATTATCTAATAAAGAAAATTTAAAAATATTTTACAAAAATGGAAAAACAAAACAAAACAAGTTAATCATTTTTATTTTGAAGATTGTCCATTATGTAGTTGCTAATTGTTAGTCAAAATTTAGTTATAATATTTTAGCTATAACTTATGTGTCCTGAATAGGAGTGAAACTATACATTTGTTGTTTGCTTAATTATCGTTTTTGTCTCAGTATGAATTTAATTTCTTTTTCTTTCTTTTTTTTTTTTTTTTTTTTTTTTTTTTTTTTTTTTTTTTTTTTTTTTTTTTTTTTTTTTTTTTTTTTTTTTTTTTTTTTTTTTTTTTTTTTTTTTTTTTTTTTTTTTTTTTTTTTTTTTTTTTTTTTTTTTTTTTTTTTNAAAAAAAAAAAAAAAAAAAAAAAAAAAAAAAAAAAAAAAAAAAAAAAAAAAAAAAAAAAAAAAAAAAAAAAAAAAAAAAAAAAAAAAAAAAAAAAAAAAAAAAAAAAAAAAAAAAAAAAAACCAAAAAACCAGGAAAAACATAATTCTATATCAGGAAAAACAAGGACATAACACAAAAAAACCACCAATATCAAAATAACAAGAAATCACAATAACTGGTCACTAATATCTCTCAACAGCCATGGATTCAAGCTTCTAATAAAAAAGATAGAGCTTAACAAAATCAGTGCAAAAACAGGTTCCATCATTATGCTCATACAAGAAACACACCTTATCCATAAAGATAGATATTACCTTGGAAAAAAGGGCTGGGATAAAATATTCCAAGCTAACAGTCCCAAGAAGCAAGCTGGAGAAACCATTGTTATACCCAATAAACTAGTCTTTTCAATCAAAATTAATCAAAAAGGACATGGAAGAACATTTCACACTCATTAATAGAAAAAAAAAATCTACCAAGATAATATCTTAATTTTGAATATGTATGACCCAACACAAGTGTACCCATATTTGTTTTTAAAAAATGTTAAATGTAGAAGCCCACACATTAATAGTAGGGTAGAGTTCAACACTTCATGCTCACCATTTGAAAGAATATCTAGAGAAAACTATACAGAGAAATAATGAAACTAACAAGCATTATTAATCAAATGGACATAAAAGACATTTCTATAATATTTCTTCCAAACACAAAAGAATATATCTTCTTCTCAGCGCATCATGTAACCTTCTCCAAAACTGACCTAGTACTCAATCACAAAGCAAGCTTCAATAGATAATTGAAATAATTGTAATAATGTCTTGTGTCTTAATAGATTACCAGGAAATAAAGCTGGACTTCAAAAACAACAGAAACATCATTATACCTACATGCCCATGGAAATTTAATAATTTTCTACTCAAAGAAAATGAAAGCAAAACACACCCAAATTTATGGGACATGATGAAGGCAGTACTTAGGAAAAAGTTCATAGCATTATGTGCTGTCCTGAAAAAATTTGAAAGTGTTCATATCAACAATTCAAAAGTATATCTGAAAGCTCTAGAAGTTTGCTTATGTGAGAGCTAATAAGCAAGTTCATCAGGTTAAGGTTGAAATGACTTAAGAAATCTTTCAAAAGTAAATTGGATTTTTTCATATGTTAAGTAAAATATTGGAAATCAAACTGTGAGTTACAATTTTGCATTCACATTTGCTCTTCTAAGATGTAGTAAATATCAAAAGAGAAAGAATCATACAGAATACCCAAGTATAAGAGTAATAGGAACTCAATAAAAATTACAGGGATCAAATGGCAGTCAAAAGCAATGCTTATAAAGAGAAGGCACAGATGTTAAAGATATGAACTAGTTTCTTAGTCCTCAGTGGTTTATAAATGTATGTCACAAATGTAAATTTGTAAAAATATATCCTAGTTTTAGACACAGATAAGCTTATACTAAATGTAATACAAAATTATGCAAGCTTTAGAATATCTAATCAATCTTGCAAGAGAATGAAGGAAGTGGAATAAGTTTTCCCCACTGTCGACAATACAGCAATCAAGATAGTATCACAGTAGATGACTAGATGAATATGTATGAAACATGAAATACAGCTGAATAAGGAACACAAAAATTTACACATGCAAGGTTGCTTAAACATCATTTTAGAAAGCTAAAGAAATTTACTGCAGGGAGAAAGATATTAACAAATACAACTAGAACAACAAAAAAAGATTAAACTGAATTATATACATTAAGTAAAAATGTATAGAAATCAATAATTACAGTCATAATTCTACATAGAAAAGAACACACACATGCACACGCACACACATATGAGGTGTTAATTGTTTGAATAATTGATTGAGTATAGAAGAATGCTTTCTTTGATCCCCAAATCCCATGCCTAAGAATCAGGTTCTATGCTTCCAAAGCAGAAAGAATGGTTTTGTCCAGAGAAAAATGAATCTGTGTTCTATAATTTGGGCATTAAATACTTCCCAAATGTCATGCATTTAAGACATTCATGGAATACAGTGATATTTGGCCGTAGATCTTTTTAAAGGCAAGACTTCATGAAAATAATATTGGTCACTGAGTGAATGAAATGAAAAGAAATTTGCAATCCCAATTCTTTTTTTTTTCTTCATTTACATTTCAAGTGTTATCCAGAAAGTTCCCTATACCCTCCCCCCTCCTGGCCCTGCTCCCCTACCCACCCGCTCCCACATCTTGGCCCTGGCGTTCCCCTATACTGGGGCATATAAAGTCTGCATGACCAAGGGGCCTCTCTTCTCAATGATGGCCAACTAGGCCATCCTCTTCTATATATGCAGCTTGCAATCCCAATTCTTACTTTATCATTTTTACTTCACAGATTCCATAAGGTGAGCAATTTTGCTCAACTACACACCAAAATGATTTAACTCACCACCAGCCCAATGACAACAGAGACATTCAACCATAATCTTTTGAGCTCTTAAGTACTAATTCAAAATTAATAAGCTCCCATTAAATATTATTTTTCTTGGACTGCTGAGATGAGTAGAAATTCTTACTGCAAGACTTACAGCTTGAGTGGCATTCCTGGGACTCAAGTGTATGAGTGAAAGAACTACCTTCTTTAAAACATCCTCTTATGGCATCCACAGAAAGAGAGAGAGAGAGAGAGAGAGAGAGAGAGAGAGAGAGAGAGAGAGAGAGAGAGAGAAAGAGAGAGAGAGAGAGAGGAAAGAAAAAAGAAAGAAAGAAAGAAAGAAAGAAAGAAAGAAAGAAAGAAAGAAAGAAAGAAAGAAAGAGAAAAGAAAAAAGAAGGAAATGGAAGAAAGGAAGGCAGAAAGGAAGGAAAGGAAAACAAGAAATAAAGTAACAAAAAAAGACACTGACACAAAGAAACAAAGAAATACAAAAGATTTTAAGGTTGTTTATCTCAGTTACTTTGTTATATAAGTGACATGTTTCCCTGTGTATTTCCAACAAACAATTCGGAAAATACAGAGTGCATTGGCCGGGAATCGAACCCGGGCCTCCCGCGTGGCAGGCGAGAATTCTACCACTGAACCACCAATGCTGAGTACTACTCAGCTATTAAAAACAATAAATATATGAAATTCCTAGGCAAATGGATGGATCTGGAGGCCATCATCCTGAGTGAAATAACCCATTCACAAAAGAACTCACATAACATGTACTCACTGATATGTGGATATTAGCCCAGAAACCTAGACTACCCAAGATACAATTTACTAAACACATGATACTCAAGAAGA
>LR753723.1:87518-120140 GCA_902729485.2 Mus minutoides | reverse complement strand
TATATATATATATATATATATATATATATATATATATATATATATATATATATATATATAAAATCTTAAACAATTCTCATTCTTCTTATGTCTTTTATGTTGGACACTTCCCCTGCAATAGACATATGTTCTCTTGTTGAATATTTAATTATATCATTTAAGGGACATATTTCTGTGAAATTTGGCACTACATGTGAAGTCATAGATATTTAACATTTTCTGCTGACACTCTTGAATACTGGCTTTGTATGTAGTGGACACACAGCACCAGCAGTGAAAGAACATGTACCTTTCTATCTTTGGGTATAAAATTCCACACCCTATTGTTCCGGGATTGCAAGGGAAATTTTTGGTTTGTTTTTCCTTGTTTATTTGTTTGTGTTTTTAAATCTCTCTCACTTCTTATGGATTAGCAAAGTAATGTGAGTCTTAGACAATTCTAGGGCTATATCCAATCCAGAAAAAAAAGAGAAAAAGAAAAAGAAAAAGAAATAGAAAAAGAAAAAGAAAAAGAAAAAGAAAAAGAAAAAGAAAAAGAAAAAGAAAAAGAATATGTGTTTTATGTATGCAAACTAGAAGGATTGATGCATGGGTATTGGAAAATGTATGGGATGTAGGAATTCCCTGTGTGGAAAGGGCTGGAGATCTGAATGATGACACAATCAATTAACAAATGCAAAACCACTCTAGTGGTCCACTCTTCTGAAAGAGATCATAACTTAGAAGACTTCTGGCAACATTCAATGAGATAATACAAAATTTGCATTATGAATTTAACTAGGTTAAGTATTTGATATCTCAAACAAACAAAAATTTATGCTGTGGCATATTTTCACATGTGACAGTCATATACTACAATAGTTAAAATGCTCAATTTACCATCTAAAGTCATTGTATGGAAAAGAAGACATTAAATAAGTGCCAGGTGAATGAGAATAAATGTTCAAAACAAGAGCTGAGATTATATGTCAGGCGGTGGTGGTGCACACCTTTAATTCCAGCACTTGGGAGGCAGAGGCAGGCGGATTTTTGAGTTCGAGGCCAGCCTGGACTAACAGAGTGAATTCAAAGACAGCCAGGGCTTTACAAAGAAACTCTGTCTCAAAAAGCCAAATAAATAAATAAATAAATAAATAAATAAATAAACAAATAGCTGAGATTATTTTTAAAAATGACTTTAAGGCAATTATAACAATGTCTTCTAGGAAGTAATTTTGTGTTTAGAAAGAAGAAAACAAAAATTTTCACAAGAGAGGCAGATCTTTAATATAAACCAAATGAAAAGAGAAATTATGAACAACTTTTACTCCAATAAAATGTATCCTCTTCAGCAGAGTGCTGGTGAAGAATTCCTTTAACTCAAGCATATAGGAAGCAGAGTATCTTTGAATTTGAGGGCACCCTGGTATATAGAGTGAGTTCCAAGACTTCCAGGTCTACATACAGACACCTCTCAAAAACAAAAGCAAACAAACTAAATTTATCATCTTCAGGCATATATGGAGAAATTATTATCATACTACTGACAAGCATATGGATTCATCACAGTTATCTAATATTTTATTTGCAGATAATCCATTTAAACATGTATATATTTGGTTCCCTAATACAAGTAAAAAAATCAATACCTAAATCTACCCATTCAAATGCCACTCTTCAGAAATCAACCCCAATTTTGCTTATGAATACCTTTTACTTCTGGATTTAGAAAGCCATATATAAACTTCCGGGGCATTTTTTTTTTTTAAAGAGAAGTATCTATACATTTATTTACTGCTACAGTAACAATGACTTTTTGACTACTATACTCTTCTAATACTTTTATCGTTTTTGCTCTTATGTTTAAGTCTCGGATATATTTCAAGTAAATATTATTTAGAGATATTTTATTAGCTATTTCCTTTATTTACATTTCAAATGTTTTTCTCTTTCCTCATTTCCCCTCAGAAAACCCCTTATCACATCCCCTTTCCCCCTGCTCACCAACCCACGCACTCCCGTTTCCTGGCCCTGGCATTCCCCTATACTGGGGCATAGAACCTCACAGGACTAAGGGCCTCACCTCATCCCTCTCATTGATTTCCCACAAGGCCATCCTCTGCTACATATGTGGCTGGAGCTATGGGCTCCTCCATGTGTACCCTTTGGTTGGTGGTTTAGCCCCAGGAAGCTCTGGGGTACTGGTTAGTTCATATTGTTGTTCCACCTATGGGGCTGCAAACCCCTTCAGCTCCTTGGGTCCTTTCTCTAGATCCTCCATTGGCAGTTTTCTTTCCCTTAGTGCTATGGAACATTCTCTATATTATTGCAGCTTTGAGTATTTAATTTCTTTCTGTAACAGAAAATTATTTAATGGAATTGATATGGTGCTATGTTCTTGTCATAAATTCTGGCTAGGTAATTTTTTTTCCCAAAAGGGTACCAGGTCAGAATAATGCCTTGATTAGTTTTTGTGTAAATATTCTTTTCTTGCATATCTCTTATTGATACAGTAGCTGAAACATTTGGATGTATTTGATAATAAATTTCCCAGCTAAAGAAATAGTTCCAAATTTTTACATATATTTGTTAGTATATATACCAACATGTCAACTTTCCTAGAACCTTCTCCTTGTATGTTGTACTACATTGTTCAAAATGAATTTTAAATCATCTCTCATTAATTTTTGACATTTTCAGATGGCAAATGACTTTGAGGTTTTGCTGAGAATCATATTGATATATTGCATTAAAATAAATACTTATATCTTATTTAGACTGAGCATCTCTGTCATATCATAACTGCCTTATTAACAAATTAACTGTAGAGCAGCCAGATAATTATACACAGAATGTCAGAATGTGCGTTGATTCTACTTTCTACATTACTTTGCATTGTCTTTTAAGTTTCTTGACAAGGCTATTTTAGGTACACATACTTTAATTTTTTCCAATCATTTATTTTTTATTGACTTAAAAATTCCTCCCCACATTGTCCCCTCCCTGACTACTCAGAGAAGCCCTCCTCACCAGGGTACTACTCCACCCTTGGACATATAGTCTGAGCAGGACTAAGAAAATCCTCTGCCACTGAGGCCCAAGCAGTCAGTCCAGTTAGTAGGGAGAGGATCCAAAGACAGGGAACAGAGACCAGAACAGCCTCTGATCTACTTGTTAGAAGACCCACATGAAGTCCAGCTTCACATTTGCTAAATATGTGAATGGAGTCTAGGTTCAACTCCTGAATGTTCCCAGGTTGGTAGCCCAGGTTCTCTGAGCCCCAATTGTCCTAATTTAGTTCACACTGAAGGTCCTTTTATGGTGTCTTTCACCCCCACACACAACTTGCTCACTTCTATCCCTCACTCTTCTACAAACATTCCTGAGCTCTATCTGATGTTTGGCTGTGGGTCTGTCTCTAAATCTGCTTCCATCAGTTGCTGGATGAAGCCTCTCAGGGTACAGTTATACTAGGTTGCTGTCTACAAGCAAATCACAGTATCATTAATAGTGTCAGAGCTTGACTCTCTCACACAGAATGGGTCTCAAGATGGGGAAGTCATTGGTTGGCTATTTCCTCAGTTGCTGCTCCATCTTTATCCATGCCCATCTTGTAGGCAAGACAAATTTTGGATTGAAGGTTTTCTGGGTAGATTAATGTCCTCCTCTCTTCTTTTAAAGTCTTGCCTGGTTAGAGGAGCTGGATTCTTCCATCTCTATATACCCTCTGGTAGGAATTTTAGTTAGGGTTACCCCAATAGACTCCCCATATCCTCTACCTAGGCACCAGAGCTGTCCCCCAAGTCAATTTCTATTCTTAAATTCATCCATCTCCAACCCACTTTCTATTCTAGATCTCAATCCTTGTACCACTCTTCGCCCTCCATTCTACCCTGTTCCCTCTCTATATTCACCTCCAATATCTGTTTAGTTTCTCCCTTTGAGCAATGTTCACACACTCTCCATTGGGACCTCATTAGTTTCTTTGGTTCTGTGGGTTGTAGCATGGTTATCCTACACATTATGACTTATGTACACTTATAAGTGAGTACATAGCATATGTGTCTTTGGGGGTCTGGATTACCAGGATAATATTCTTAACTTCCATATATTTAACAGCAAAATCCATGATGTCTTTATTTTTAATAACCAAATATTATCCCCATGTGTAGATGTACCATATTTTCATTATCTATTCTTCAGTTGTAGGACATCTATGTTGTTTCCAGTTTGTAGCTATACTGAATAAAGCTGCTATGAACATAGTTGAGCAGGTGTTCCTGTGGTATAGTGGGGCATCTTTTAGGTATATGCCTCAGAGTTGTTTAGCTGGGTCTCAAGGTACAACTACTCACAATTTTGTGAGAAACTGCCCAATTCGTTTTCACCTTAGTTGTACAAGTTTGCACTCCCACCACCAAAGGAAGAGTGTTCCCCTTGCACTAAATCCTCCTCATAATGTGCTATATCTTTATTTGTTGAATTTAGCCATTCTAATTGGTGAAAGGTGAAACTTCAGAGATGTTCTGATTTGTGTTTCTCTGACTAGGAACTTTGAACAGTATTTTTTCANGAGTACATGTTATGTGAGTTCTTTTGTGAATGGGTTACTTCACTCAGGATGATGGCCTCCAGGTCCATCCATTTGCCTAGGAATTTCATATATTTATTGTTTTTAATAGCTGAGTAGTACTCCATTGTGTAGATATACCAAATTTTTTGTATCCATTCCTCTGTTGAGGGACATCTGGGTTCTTTCCAGTTCCTGGCTAGTATGAATAAGGCTGCTATGAACATAGTGGAACATGTGTCCTTGTTGCCAGATGGAATATCTTCTGGATATATGCCCAGTAGAGGTATTGCAGGATCTTCTGGTAGTACTAATTCCAATTTTCTGAGGAACCGCCAGACTGATTTCCAGAGTGGTTGAACCAGCTTGCATTCCCACCAACAATGGAGGAGTGTTCCCCTTTCTCCACATCCACGCCAGCAACTGTTGTCACCTGAATTTTTGATCTTGGTCACTTGTGCTTTTAATGTTGCACCTTTAAACTATTTAATATTGCATTTTGTTTTTAACATTTAAGAACTGTATGTTTCATTTAGTTCCATGTCCCATTTCTAGTCAATGTGTATTTGTAATTCAAGTTTTGATATTTAAGTTTATGAATTTCTAGATGCCAAATTTAACCAAGTTCATTTATTGGAAAACTAAAACAAAATTAACTTTCCCTTAATTAATTGACAGCCCAATGATGATAATTTATCATAGTAATTATTTTAAACAGTATTATTTTACTTAATTTTATTATATGTGTGACTTTATGCAACTATCACAATATTCCATTATTTTTATATTGGAATACGTTTTAAATCACAAAATGTGAGATTTCTTTGCAAATCTGTTTTCAATTTTTTTTTTTTTTTAGTTTTGCTATTTGGTACCCCTTGTATTCAATTGAAAATACAAAAGCAGTGAAAACATAAAATCAGTTCAGCATTTCAGGACAAAATATACACAGTTGAATCATTTTTTATAAAAAAAATTTACTTTATAAACTTATGAACATATATGTGTGTGTTTGTGTGCATATGCATGTGATCCTGATCTGTATAGAGAATAGAAGTGGATGTTAATTAAAATATAGCTAGATTTTTATGAACTTTTGAACCACCCTATATTTGAGATGGGTATATAGTCCCATCCCTCAACTGGGGTAGTACCTATCTACAGGAGATGGTCTCTACAGGTTCTATCTCCCCTTTGTTGTGTATTTCAGCTAATTTCTTAATAGCTGACAATTTTTTTTGTCAGAAGAGAACATTTCTTTATTCATTCAGATATTGAAGGGTGCCAAGATTATTTTCAGAACTTGCCCATTATGAAAACTTGAAAAATAAACATGTGCAGAAATAGAGATTGTAGTTTATTTTTCATTTTGTCAGGTGTATGTGCCAATGTGACACAACTGGATTCTAAAAGAGTTCTACTTTCAAAGTTTTGATTGGTCAAGTTATTCTATATGATTATATGAAATCTATATTTTTATTTTAGATCACAGAAAGCTTTCAATACCTTAACATTCAAGCTGAACTAATACATTTTTTATTTTCCTGGGATTTGCTATTTATACTTACTCAGAAATAAACTAATGAATTTATCTGGTGATTTTCAGTTTTGAGTTTTTTTGTTTTCTTTTGTTTTTGTTTGTTTATTTTGTGAAAGATTACATGTCTTTTCAAGTGTGCTTATTTTAATTTCTATTCTATGATTGTAATAGTCAATCATCTGTAAAATTTGGCAAGTCAAACACTATATATATATATATATATATATATATATATATATTTATATATATATATATATGCTCAAAAATCCTTTCTAAATTTATTTTGAAAGTTATTTCTGAACTCAGTTCTCTGTAAAGCCTAAACTACACTGGCATTTCTACACTATCCTACAAATTGTACTTGCAGAGAGGCATAAGCTAAGAGCTTTCTCACATATGTGCCGAAGGCAGTTCAGGTGCCCCTACATATGGAGAACATTTTTGAAGATTTCATTCCCTCACATTTTTACTTCCTTAGGTAAAATTTCTAGGCCTAATGATTAGCTGTTCTTTTAATCACATCTGGCATCATTGTATCCTGATAGCTTCTATAATGAGCATCTCTTAATATCCACATACACATTGAGTCAGATATTATATAAAATTATAAAACTATATAACTATATATACAAATATATATATATATATATATATATATATATATATATATATATATATATATATATAAAACAACACATACACAAATATATACATATATTTTTTCTATGCCAATCTGTTCAAGCCATGAAGGGAATCCTCTCAATACTCTCAATAGATTACTCAGTGAAGTAGTGAAGTTAGATGTTGTTCAATATTCAGAATTCAAATTTCATTAAAAAGTTCAAGATGTTAAAAGTTTTGTTTCCTCAATTACTACCAAGCTACATGCAGGCTGCTTGTCTCTATCCCATGGCAACTGATTAACAGTGAATTGAAAAATCACAGTCAGATAAGTAACAAATAGTTCAACTCTTTTCAATCTGTAGTTAAGAAAACTGTCTTTATTAATCACATATGTAGTGATACTTCGGCCTGATATGGTATTATCACTGACAAAATCCTGGGTTCAAGAGCAAGCATAAAAAGTTCCTTTGACTTTCAAACTGGAATTCACATAAAAAAGTTTCTTCGTTCTCATGAATATTATTCTTCTTAAAACTGGTCATTCCAAGGTAAAAGAGTATGTATGAATAATATTTCTTTGTTATTGGCCTTAGAGGAGAAAAGTCTTTGCCCTTTCATCATTAATGATGATGTTGTTTGTAGGTTTATAAAAATGCTACTTTGAAATTGAAGATATTATTTTATCTCACAGTTTTGAAAAATTTGTCAACTGGTAGTTGCTAGAATATATTGCCATTATAAAAGATTTTCTCTCAGGATTGGATGTTGAATATTAACAACTTGATATTTTATCAGTGTGCTTTACCATATTTCTTTTCTTTAGTTCATGAATATTGGAGAGATTGAAATGAACCTCAAATGTTTAATAAACTCATAGGGTAGAAGTCAATAGCATGAAATCATATATATATGTATATGTATACACACACACACACACACACACACACACACACACACACACACACACACGGAACACTTGAGAGATTTCCCCTATTTTTTATGATTATAATTCCCCCATTTATAATATTAATTATGTAAAATACATTTTATTTTAATCCCTATTTATATGATTTTTTTGTTTGTGCTAAAGTATGTGTGGACATGATCATATAGGTGACAGTGGAGGATGTAATGGCATGTACTGGAAATCTAAGAGCTAGAGTTAGATATTGTCCTGAGTCATCTGATAGTGTTGGGAACTGATGTCAAATCTTGTGAATGATAGCCAAGAGTACTAACAACATACACACATTTGGGCTACTATAAGATGATTTTGGAAGTGTTTCTTCATTTTCATTTCTACTTGAAGTTTGTTTACAGCAAGGTGTCCTAAAAAAGTGAGGTAAATTTTCTCTTAATATTTTAATACTGGCAAGGAGTAGGATTTTCAATGTGGTATTAGATGGCTTGAGCTTTTTCTTCATGAGTGTTTGAATGTAATTGTTATAAGTGTACTTGACTACTGTGGGAATAATGTAACAGTAAATAAAAGGAGGAGCATGTGTTCATATTAATCTTTCTCTTTCTGTTTCTCTCATGTATGCACTTGGACTTCTGACACATTATGATTCTTTGATTCCCTAGACTCTAGAGTGAAAGAAATTTCTAGTGTTTATGATTTACCTCATATGTTGTATTTTTGGAGCAGATCAAATGGATTGAAATTTAGGTAAATTTCTCTATTGGCTATTGTGCTCTAGTAGATTGAAAAAATTTAAAGTTCTAAAAAGTTTCTTCTAAATCATCAGAATTAGAATGGTAAAGTTGTTTCGTGAACTGAATTATTCTTTTCTTGAATGCCGGATATATTTTGATTTATTGTATGTTTATTTTGTTACTCCTCCTGAATACTTATCAGACTTCAATTTCTCCAAAGCAGCTTTATGTTTTGAAGATAATGTGCTATAATAAATAATTGCAATGATTACCATCCTTATTGCTTTCTCTTCTTATATTTGTTTGCTGTTTACTTTCCTTTTTTGATTATGATTGTTTTGAACTAGGTGCTTACATAAGTCATTTCCTCATTTTAAATGGGAATGTCTAATAATATAAATTGTTTTCTGGTTAACTCTATCTTTGGTACATCACACAAATTTTAATTGTTATTACTTACTTCTCTTTCACTATTATAAAACTTCCTGACAAAAAGCAAGATAAGGAGGAATAATTTCATTTGGGTTACACTTTGAAGTCACAATTCATCACTGTGGGAAATTAGGACAGGGAATTCTATACAGGAATATTATTGGCTGGACTATTTTCAGGCACTGGCTAGTGCCTTCTTTCCAGCTCAGGTTCATTTGGCTTTGGTTAGGGCACTCACAGAGGACAGAGCTGTTATACTTAAATCAGTATTCTAGAAGCTCACTGTGGGTAAGATTCCACATATTTATTAGCAACTACTAATAATCCAAACAGGCATGTGCATAGGAAAATCTGATTTGGGCAATTTCTCAAGTGAGACTTTCCAATCAGATGACTACTATAGTCTGTGTCAAGTTGTCAATTAAATCTTATTAGCAAATATTCTCATTTCATTTTATTCTACTTGATATTTTTAGATACTTAAAATTATAAGCTTATTTCATTATAATTATAGAGTTCAATCCATATAATTGTCCTTTAAATTAGTCATTTGTCTCATAATTCCTGATAGACAAATCTTGCTGAAAGTTCTATGGACATTTATTTGGTTGTTTTCTGTTGAAATGTTAAAAAATCAATACATCATTAAGATCATTTAGTTGGTTCAGTTTTTAAGTTGATTTTCACTAGTGTTGATTAAGTATCATAACTTAATGGATTTCAAAATTCCTAAGAACACAAATGGATTAGTTCATTTCAATTGAGGGCTATATCAAGATTGCTTAATGAACTCTGTGATTTTGTTATTTGGACCATAAATCATCTGAATCATTCGTTTCCTTAAATTGTGATTCCTTTAAAATGTCTATTATCAGTTTAGCTATTGTAATTTAATTTGATCTGAATTATACTATACTAAATATCTCCATATTTGTGCATTTTTACTCATTCTATTAATTTCAAAATACCTAGGTCATTAAATTGGAACTGTGATTTTGTAAATAGTACACTAGGGGAATGGGGGATAGCCACTAGAAAGTCCCAGATGATAGTGACCCAAGAGGATCCCAGGACCCAACACGGAGGGCTTTAGCCAAAATAACCAAAAAGGGGAGATAAAACATTCAGAGACCTCTCCAGTGTATAGTCATGTCACCCAGTTGAGGGATGGGGCCATCCAACCACCTCAAAAATACTAATCCATAATTCCTCCTGTCAAAATAAAATGAAGGGAGAAAGAGTTTAACAGAAATGGAAGGAACAGCCATCCAAAGACTGTTGCACCTACAGATCCATTCCATCTGCTGACACCAAACCCAAACACTACTGCTAATGCTAAGATGTGATTACTGACAGAAGTCCAGTATAGCTGTACTCTAAGAGGTTCTGACAGATCCAGACCAATATAGATGCAGATGTACACAGTAAAACATTGGACTAAGTTTGAGGACCCCAATGGGGAAGTAAGGGCAAGGACTATAGGAGCAAAAAGGTTTGCAACATCATAGGAAGAACAACCATATCAACTAACCAGACACCTCAATACTCCCAGGGAATAAACTACCAACCAAAGAGTACATAGTGGGTACCCATGGCTCTAGCTGTGTATGTAGCAGAGGATTACCTTATCTGGCATCACTGGGAGGAGAGCTCCTTGGTCCTGTGGAGGCTTGATGACCCAGGATAAAAGAACGCTAAGCCCCTGAGGCAGGAGTGGGTGAGCAGTTGGGGGAATACCCTCATAGAGGCAGTGAGAGGGAGAAGGGGAGGGGAACTGGGAAGGATGATAACATTTTAAATGTAAATAAATAAAATAACCAATATAAATTTTAAAAAATTAAATTACATTTATTATGTTTTGTGTGTGTGTGTGTGTGAGTGTAATGTGTGTGTGTGTGTGTGTGTGTGTGTGTGTGTGTGTGTGTTTGCATGCTGTGACATATATGAAAAGAACAGAGGACAACCTAAGAAAGTCATTTCTCTCTTTTTAACCATATGGATCATATAGATAGATATCAAGTTCTCAGGCTTGGAAGAATTTGAACTTACCTATTAAACCCTGTTGTCGGGCCACATCATATTAATTGCCCACCCTCTTCCTGTATGGTGTTTGAACAATTGATAATTCAAAAAATACTTATTTCTCTACTTCTAAATAATTGATTTTTCAAAATTCAAACTGAGAGTAAAATCCTTATCAAATCCATCCCTTCAAGTTTCAAGATATCTATGAGGGGATAGGATTTAGAAAGATTGTAAGAGGCCCAAATGGTAGATGACTTCAAGGAAATTTCAAGAGTCTTCCAGACACAGTGGTACTGATTCACATACAAACTTAAAAATATTTTGACAGCATTCACAAGACAGCATTAACAGGTTCAAGCCAAAAAAAAAAAAAAAAAAAAAAAAAAAAAAAAGTCCCAGTACTGAGAAGGTGAAGAAGACACAAAGTCTAACAAGTAACCAAGATGATATTACTAATATCTGCTTGGAAAGAAATTTTGATTTTTTTCCAACTGAGTAAAATTGGGTGTATCAATTAGACCCCATGTCATGGAGTAGTTTATCATTCTTCTATATGCACTGTTTTTTTTTTTTTGTTGTTGTTGTTGTTTGTTTGTTTGTTGTTTTTTTGTTGTTGTTATGTTTTGTTTCACTGACTTTTTTTTAAGGTGAGGTAATATTGAATTTATTAATTTTCAATTTTATTGGTTATTTTATTTGTTTACATTTCAAATGTTGTCCCCTCCCCTGTTTACCCTTTGCAAACCCTATATCCAATCTCCCTCCCCCCAACCTCTATGAGGGTACTCCTTCACCCACCCACTCCTATCTCACCTGCCTAGCTGGGGCAACAAGCCCTCTTAATCTTAGTTTAATTGTTTTGATTTTCTTTTTTTTTTTCCTGTGGATTGTTGATTTGGAGGAGATGGAAGAGAAAGAGAGAGGGAAAATGAAGTTGGGTATGTGAGGATGTAGATTTAATCTGCAAGGAGTTGAAAGGTAAAAATTAATATGAAAATATGCTATATAAAATGACTAAAATTTTAAAAGAATGAAAGTTAAAGGAATATTAATGTATGTTTATAAATGTTTTAAGTATGTAATTAAAGAGGTTCTTAGTACAAAATGAAAGGTTTGGATTTTTTTCTAAATATTTTTCATAATTATTTGAGGATTTCATGCATGTATAAAATGTATCTTGATTATATTCTTCTTAATTCTAACCCTGAACCTTACCTCTTATAACGTAGTGTGTACAATTTTAGTTTTCACACTGGTGCAGCCACTATTGGAATCAGTATGATATTTTCTCAGAAATAGAAGAGATTTACTGTAAGACTTAGCTATATCTCTTCTGGGCTCAAAAGATTCTACTTTTCTCTACAAAGACACATGTTCATTCATGTTTACTGTTGCTGTCTGCATAATAGCTAACACATGGAGTCAGCTTTGATGTATAGACACAATAGAGTTTTATTCAACTATAAAGAAAAATATGAATTATGAAATGTATGAGTAAATTTTGTATCTTGATAACTTTATATTGAGTGAGGTACATTATTTTGTTAGTCACTTGTTATATCTTGACCAAGCACTTGAAAGGCAATTTTTCCTACATATTCAGGTATGTTCATACACACACACACACACACACACACACACACACACAGATACACATTAGAGAGAGAGAGAGAGAGAGAGAGAGAGAGAGAGAGAGAGAGAGACATGTATAGAACACCTAGAATACAATATAAACTCATAATTCAAAGGGTCATGCAAGAAAATGACACCAAAAAATTGATTACTGTTCAGAAAAAGGTGTTCCCAATAGAAGTAATAATGGCTAAAGAAAAAAATAAATAAACTTACTTAGCAATTACAGAAAAAAAAAATTAAAACAACTCTGAGATTTCATTTCACACCTTTCACAATACCTAAGAAAAACAAAATAACCTCCAAAAGCATGTCATTCATTGTCAGTGAACGCAAACTGATGCAGCTTTCTTTAGAAACTAGTATGTACAGTCTTCAAAAAGCAAAAAGCAAATCTACCAGAATACAAGCTATACCACTCACTGGCATATGCCCAAAATATATGAAAGTCTACCCTAATGTAATTTGCTTACTAATGTTAATTGCCAAGCTATTCACTATACCTAGGAATTGGAAACAACCTTAATGGATTTTAACAGATGAATGCATAATGAAAATATGAAATATATAAACAAGGGAATACTATATAGCTCCAAAATTGAAGTAAAAAACTTTGTAAATAAATAGATACAACTTGAAATAATTATATTGGGTGATATAACCAGGACCCAAAGACAAATTCTGTATTTTCTCTCTCATCTCATATTCCTAATGTCAAATCTTCAGGTATAAGGAATATGGAGTAAACACACACACACACACACACACACACACACACACACACACACACACACACACACACACACACACACACACACACACACACACACACACACACACACACACACACAAATCAAACAGAAACAAACCAAAACAAAAACAGGTAAGTATAAAGAGACAATTGGGGGTAATAAGAAAATGGATATGAACTATTATATGAAAAAGAGGGAGAGAGCTTATTTGGGGAGTATAGATTGTGGTTAATAAAAATAGAAAGGAGGGACAAATAATGCCAAGGTTCTTTGATAAAATATTAAGGAATAATACTTTTAATCCACATAAACTTATAATTGTTCATTTAAATGTGTCAGGTTACAGATGAAAATTTAGCAAATCGTCATCCATACATTAAGGAAATATTCTTCAACATTGAGATAATTTATTATTCATAATTTTCTAATTATAACCATTTAATTTTTACCAATAATGAAACTGTTGTTTGGTGTTAGGTTAAGTAATGAGTTAAACATAGAACAACAATGTGGTACAGCAATAATTTTCAAAATCTTTTATGTTGTCACAGTTATTCTATCATTCCAAAGGCAGAAATAATATATGTTAATAATAGTCAAATAGATACCATTTATTTTTAGAAACATAATAGTTTCAAAGCACAGCATTTCGGTTAATGATTATCGTATTGTATTAATATATTTCAAATATAAACATTGTAAGGTAGAAGCTAGAGGCTTCAAAATTAAAATAACAAAATTTTATACCTTGATGAAAATTTTCCAGAGAAAGAACTCACAAACAGAATAGCTATCACAAAGAAACAAGTCTTAAAATTATCACATAAATCAAACAGTTTTACATTCAGTCATCATTCAGAAATTGAATACATTTTGGGAGTCTCTATGAATATATATAGATAATCACACTTAGAATGGTAGTAAAATAATCATAGGTGGCAAATAGAGGAAGGGACATGGGTGGGGAGCAGTGCAATCAGGAGTAGGGTCACTTATGAGTAGAGACAGGTGGACAGTGGGAGACATTCTAGAAAGTTTCAGTTGGAGGAGACTCCCAGGACTCAATGTAGGTAATCTTAGCCAAAATGCCCAAAAGTGGGGAGACAGAACCCAAAAAGTCTACCTCTAAAAGTCAGACAGGATCCCCTTTAGAGAGATGGGAACACCATACTACCTACAAATATTTTCATACAAAATTGTTCCTGTCTAAAAGAAATACAGGGACAAAAATGGAACAGAGCTTGAAGTAATGGCTGACCTGTGACTGGGTCAATCTGGAATCTATCCTATGGTCGGGCCCTAATCACTGATACTATTACTGATGCTATGTGGTTCTTACAGTCAGTAGTTATACCTTGGCTGTCCTCTAAGAGTCTATACCATCAATTGACTGAAAAAGATGTAGATACTCATTGCTAAGCATTGGACTCAGGTTAGGGACACCTATAGAAGAGTTAGGGGAAGAACTGAAAGAACAGAAGGGCATAGCAACAACATAGGAAGAACAACAGTGTCATCTAACCGGAACCCGGGGTTTGGCCAGAGACTGAATGGTATTCAGTGGTTCGAGACACATGATCAACAGAGGACTGCCTTATCTGGTGTCAGTGGGAGAGGATGTGCCTAATTCTTCAGAAACACTGTGCCTCAGCATTGGGTTATGTGGGAGATACCCTCTCAGAGGTGAAGTGGAGGGGCAAAGGGGTAAAGAATTCGTAGAGGGGGAACCCAGATGTGGACACCATTTGGAGATGTGAATAAATAAAATAATTAATTTTAAAAAAGAATTTTGTGTGTTGACAGCTTTTCACTTTTGTTTTTGAAATTGGTGGTTTATGAATTCCATTCTTTTCTGTCGTGAGAAAATGATTAAGTTTTTTTTTTATTAGTGTATTTAGTGTT
Organism: Mus minutoides; assembly: GCA_902729485.2. Lineage (NCBI taxonomy): Eukaryota > Metazoa > Chordata > Mammalia > Rodentia > Muridae > Mus > Mus minutoides. The sequence continues at coordinate 105,028 of LR753723.1, read as the reverse complement.
ATTGTAAATGTCATCATTTTGATAACTTATCTTTATTTTTTGACATTATTAATTCTGAAAATATAGCCTAGTTTTAAAACAAGTTTTCAGGTTTATTTTGAGAAAAATTTTGAATTACAGTCTGTTTTAAGTACTAACACCAAGGTATAATGTATCATTTAGAGTTTCATTCAAATTTAATATGTAAAATCTTATGATAAAGTATCATTGTATATATATAATTTTTTTTCTAATACAAAAAATTTCCTGAAATTACTTCAGGTTATATTAATTTCCCTGTGACTTCACTGCATTCTTTGATACTAACAAATATTCATCATTTGTTCATTTGTTCATTTGTAGAATTTCATTTTTGAGTTGAATTTTTGTCAATTGTATCTATAAAATATATAATCTTTTCATTGTGATTATTTTTACTGATCATAATTCTTTGGAGACTATTCTATGTCTCTGAATTAATTTTATATGTTAATAGTCCATAGAAGTTTCTTTATCCCAGTAAAAAATTTATTTTATTTTATTTTATTTTTTAATTTTTAAAAACTTTTTTATTAGATATTTTCTTAATTTACATTTCAAATGCTATTCTGAAAGTCCCTCCCCCTCCCCCCTCCCTGCTCCCCTGCCCACCCACTCACACTTATTGGCCCTGGCGTTCCCCTGTATTGGGTCATATAAAGATTGCAGTACCAAAGGGCCTCTCCTCCCAATGATGGCTGACTAGGGCATCTTCTGTTACATATGATGCTAGAGACATGAGTTCTGGGGGTTCTGGTTAGTTCATATTGTTGTTCCTCTTCTAGGGTTGCAGACCCCTTCAGCTCCTGGGGTTCTATCTCTAGCTTTTCCAATGTGGGCCCCGTGCTTCCTCTTATGGATGACTGTGAGCATCCACTTCTGTGGGAGTCAGCTATATCAGGGTCCCTTCAGTAAACACTTGCTGTCTGATGCAATAGTGTCTGAGTTTCTTGACTCATCATTTTATATATTTTTTATTTATTTATTTATTTATTTATTTATTTATTTATTTATTTATTTTACTGTTGATCATGATGTTTTGGATCTGAAAACAAAAGCAAACAGAAAAATAGGTTTATGTTGGAGTAAGAAGCTTCATACACCAAAGGAGACAAACATATTGAAAGGCAAACTAAGGATTGGGTTTACAAACTAGAGCTACATGGTAATGCACACATGTGATCATGGTATTCAAGAGTTAGTCTAAGAAATCATGTGTTAAAATCCAACCTTGATTATAAAATGATACTTCCATCTCAAGGGAATTTTGTTTGTTTTTCAAGACAGAGTTTCTCTGTATAGCCCTAGCTATCCTGAAACTCACCCTGTAGACCAGGCTGGCCTCAAACTCAGACGTCTGTCTGCCTCTGCCTCTGTCTCCCAAGTGCTGGGATTAAAGGCATATGCCACCACTACCTGGCTTCATAGAATTTTTTTTAATCTCAAGAAATTTTTTAGTATTTCTAAATAATTTTCCAAAACAGGTTTATGTATCCAGTACATATAATGAACATACACAATTCAATGTTCAACAAATTAATAATAATCCTGAATTTTAAAGTGGGTAGAGATCTGAGTAGATATTTCTAAGTAAACATGAGGACAGAAAGAAAGAAACAGAGAGAAAGATAAAAAGAATAAATCAAAATGGCCAACACATACAAAACATATACTTATCTTCTCGAACTACAAGGTAAATTCAAAACTAAGCAACAAAAAATTATCACCTCACAATTATATCTTAAAAAACTATGATAGTAAGTGTTGAGGAATATGTTGAAAGAAAGTAAATATTGTATAGTGTTGAGAATGCAAATATGCTCGGCCTTAATGGAAATTTATATAGACTTTCTGCAAAAATTTTAAAATTATAATTACCCTAGTATTCATTACTCCCACTGGACAACTATTCAGAATAGTTGGCATAAGACCACTCTCTCAAATAGATATCTGCATACCCACAGTTCACTTCAATATTAGCCATAACAGCAAAGATAAGGAAACAACTTTAGTTATTTGTCAGTGAGTGACTAAACAGAGAAATGTCTTACAAAGATTAGGTAGGTGATTATAAATGGTTGGTTGATATATAGACAAATAATGAATGATAGATGATTGGTATATAGATAATAGATAGATGATAAATTATAGATAGATAGATAGATAGATAGATAGATAGATAGATAGATAGATAGACTGTAGACTTACTCAAAGCCTACTTTTACTTCGTAGGCTTCTTTAAGGTTTCAACCTCCCTTCTAACATAGAGTCCAAGACTAGGGGAGAAACATGATTTATAGAACAATGGTTGTTGTGAACCTATTTGGTAATTCTTTTGAGGTACATTCTAATCTTTCTTATCAGGCTATCAGCAGTCTAGTTCAATAACTAACACCAAACATGGAATCAGTAGCAAAATAGGTCCATCCAGCAGAAACTTGGAGGATCGACTGAATCAACATGAGTCAGAGGAAGTGGAAAGAAGCAGATGGACTACGAGGAGAAGTGCTTTGGCACATTTTTCTCCAATGAGCCATGACAAATGAAGATCAGTGAAGACCAGTGAAATATTGCATAGCCAGTAAAGACCAGCAAAGCCTTGTAAAGGCATAACAATCCAAGAGTAGCCTCTCAATGTTTATTGGCTTAAATTTATAGTCTTTCTGAATATCATGTGGCCTCTCAGGCATCTGCTTCATAAAAGCACCCTCTCATAATACAGCTTCCAGATTAAAACATCACGCGACTTCTCCCAAAACAGCTTCCATGAAAACATCACTTGACACAACTGAGTTTCCTGGAAACTAGAAAATTTTACTCCCATAATAATGGGTAGATCTATTTATTGAGATAGTTGATAGATGGAGCATAATGATAGATAGGCAATAGAGATATAGATAGATAGATAGATAGATAGATAGATAGATAGATAGATAGATAGATAGATAGATACATACATACATACATACATACATACATACATACAACACATACATACATACATACATACATACATACATACATATATACATACATACATACATACATACATACATAACGTAGACAAATAAATGACAAATTATAAAGATAGATAACAGATGAAAATGATAGGTCATAGTTATATTTTAATATATTTTAAATTATTAATATTCCCATTTATAGATTCTGCTTCTAGAATAAAATTAAACAATATATTACCTCGTCATATGTCATGAAGTAATTACTCTAATTTTATAAAAGGTATGTTGCGGTGTGCCACCCTCGACCAGCAAGAAAGTCATGCCACCACCGGGATCTTCTCAGTCAGCTTTATTCTGGAGCACCTTGATAGTTGATTCCCAAGACCCAGGACAGCAGCAGAGCTGCTGCTTTTATACTCTCCCAGGGAAGGGGGAAGTGTGTCGTAGTGGTTGCTGATTGGTGCACCAAGCCACACCCATTAGCATATTGCCCATTCATTGGTGTCACAAGCTGCACCTCATTAGCATATTGCCCATTTGGGAGGGGCTATTGCTTGAGGAGGGCCTGAAGAGAGAGCCCGGGTTTTCCAGAGCATCTGCCATTCCGGAGCAACTGCCATTCCTGAGCAACTGCCATTCCTGAGCAACTGCCCTTCCTGAGCAACTGCCGTTCTGGAGCAACTGCCATTCCAGAGCAACTGCCGCTTCCTACATCTCCCCCCTCTTTATTAATTAAATATGAAGTCCTGCAAATCTGGTCAGCGAACACCCCGGCCTGAGGGAGCAATCTTTGACAAGTGACTGATAGGAAATTGGGCTACCATCAGACACGACCACCACTCTGTCTCTGCAGAGATCTGGAGTAGGAGGAGATGCCACTAGCACGTTGCTGGTGGACTTGGCTGTAACAGAGGTCAAATCTTTTTATGCAATTGTGAGACATTGTAATGAATTTCTGCCCTAGTTATTGATAGACTTACTTTAGCATACCCATCTCCGTGTCTTTTTATCAGGGGTTAGTATAGGTCAGGATGTCACGAAACCTCCATGCAATTTGACATGCTCTCAAGGAATTTTTTCCTGTATGGAACATCCCCTGCACTGTATTGTGACACTCTGTCAGCAAAATTGAGTTTCCTTACTCTGTCATCCTTTGAGGTGGTATAGTGGAAGTCATCAGGTCTGTCCCTTAGCTGGGGAAGTATCGGCAAACCAGTCTGCTAGGAAATCATTACAGACTTTTAAGAGAGACCAACCAGAACTCAGGCGAGGTATCTTTGTCTATGGCCATCAGGGCTTGATTAACGACAGCTTTCAGTCGGTCCTCAGTGTGTCTCATATGACATAACAATCTGAAGCAAAGTACACAACCGACAAACACCAGGACACCCCAAAGTAGCATCCCAGCCCATTCTTTAGAAAGGAAAAGGCATTGAACAGCCAAGAGGTAAAATCTCCCAAGGTGACAGGGTTGACTCTGGTGCCGTTCAGGATGGAAATCTGGATAAGGAGCTTCCGGGACAGACATTCTGCCTCCTCAGTCCAATTCCCTTGAAGATACTCCGACAACTCCTGCTCCGTCTTCCAAGGGAGGGGGCACTCTTCATATCAGTCTCTCAGGTATCCAAATTGGTTCTTTTTCCCTAGGAAAAACACAAACCGCTCCCCTGGACTGTGAAATGACCGGGTCTGGATCTAACCATGACCCGGATTAAACAGAGATAGTAATGGAAAGGTTTTAATTCATAATTTGGCATCTTCAGGTAACATTGAACCCAATTAATGTCACCTAATAATCTTTGGAAATAATTTAAAGTCCTCAAATTATCCTTCCTAAACTCTACCTTTTGTGGCACTATCTGTTTTGTTCCTACTTTGGCTCCTAAATAATCTCAAAAAACTATAGATATTAATCTTATCATCCTGTTCAGGTGAACAGCCACTCTCTTTCAGCTCTGCATCAAGCTGTCCACCTAGGTTGAGGAGGTGCTGCTTTACTTGTGGGATGCCCATATTTGGAATAAACCACAGGACTCCATCCTGATACCAAAGAAACCATCTTATGCATCCCACATGGGCTCTTTTTATAGGAGCACAAAAGCTACCCTTCAAAGATACATTAAACAAAACATTCCTTTTCCATGACTGTGGATGGCAATTGCAAAGATTTATTGGTTCCAAAAATCCTAAGAAAAACCATAGCATCCACACTAGTTTCACACCTGCTTTTAATGTGCCCTGATTCCAGGCAAAATCTAGGTCTCTGCCAAGTTTGTCCCAGCAGGTAACAGTAAGACTCCCCAATACTGCAAACTAAGGGGCCACGGTATCACACTCCTTCAAAAACCTTTCAAGGGTGGATTGTTTGATTTTTAAAATTGATATAAGCAGCTCCTGAAGAGCCAAAAAAATTGGGTGTGAATGAGAAGCGCCCATGATTACTTACTCCTTTTCTAACTGTACTCCTTTTCTTTATTGTCTCTTACCCGAGAACTTTCTCTTGTCCCATTTACCTGGGAAGTTTATTGAGGTTTATCTTCTTCTGACCTTTTCTTGCTTTATTTTTGAGCTGATACTCTTTATCATCTAGGTGGTATTACTCCCTCTCATTTTTAAAAGCCTCCTCTTCCACCTCTTCTTCCAAAGAGTAGTAGAGGTTGGAAAGCTGCAATTCCTTGAGAGAGGGGTAAACCCCTTTTCGTGTTCCCCCTTAATATTTAGGAATAGGTTCTAGCCTCTCTTTTGCTGTCAACAATATAGGGAAGCATAACCTCTCTAAAATATTCCGGGAAGTTTACTGGTACCGCTGCTCCATAGCTGATGAGTTCTGATCCCACGAAGATAATCTTCGGTTCCTGAAGAGTTCAGATCCCACGAAGATCTTCTTCAGTTCCTGAAGAGTTCAGATCCCACGAAGATCTTCTTCAGTTCCTGAAGAGTTCAGATCATCTTCAGTTCCCAGATTTCAGCACCACTTGCTGGCGGACTCCCTTTACCAGCAAGAAAGTCATGCCACCACTGGGATCTTCTCAGTCAGCTTTATTCAGGAGCACCTTGATAGTTGATTCCCAGGACCCAGGACAGTAGCAGAGCTGCTGCTTTTATACTCTCCCAGGGAAGAGAGAAGGGTGTCATAGTGGTTGCGGATTGGTGCACCAAGCCACACCCATTAGCATATTGCCCATTCATTGGTGTCACAAGCTGCACCTCATTAGCATATTGCCCATTCCGGAGGGGCTATTGCTTGAGGAGGGCCTGAAGAGAGAGCCCGGGTTTTCCGGAGTAACTGCCGTTCCGGAGCAACTCTCATTCCTGAGCAATTGCTGGAGCAACTGCCATTCCTGAGCAACTGCCATTCTTGAGCAACTGCCATTCCTGAGCAACTGCTATTCCGGAGCAACTGCCATTCTGGAGCAACTGCTGGAGCAACTGCCATTCCTGAGCAACTGCCATTCCTGAGCAACTGCCATCCTTGAGCAACTGCCATTCCTGAGCAACTGCTATTCCGGAGCAACTGCCATTCCTGAGCAACTGCCATTCCTGAGCAACTGCCATTCCTGAGCAACTGCCATTCCTGAGCAACTGCCATTCTGGAGCAACTGCCATCCTGGAGCAACTGCTGCTTCCTACAGTATGTTATATAATTTTATGTTTGTGATTGAGTGGGCAACGTAGTATCATTTAAGTTATTCTTCCTGTAACTATAGATGACCAATTTCAGCATAGCTGATTGTTTTTTTCTTATTTATAAAACATATGAATCTAGTTTTAGACATTTATGTGAGTCGCTTCTGGATGTTCTGTACACAGCATTTATGAATTTTGTCAAAATTATTTTTGTCTATTATAATTGTGTGGTAAAATGTTTAATGTATTAATTCATCTACTTATATTTAATTTTGTATTGTATTATGTATTTTCATCAATCTGTTTATATAAATATTAAATAACCCTATATATCTATAAAACTATTGAAGATCATTACAAAATATTATTAAATTAAGTATCAGATTTTAGAAATATTATTTTTATTGTTATACTGAATTTTCCAATAAATGAACATTTGATTTCTAGATAATTAATTTTAGTTTTTTTTAGGATATTAAAAATTTGGTAATTTTTATTTATGATCAACATCACTATACTATTTTATTGCCCACATTTTCCTTTTTTCTTTTTTTCTTTTTTTTTCCAGACAGAATTTCTCCATATAGTCCTGGCTGTACTGGTACTCACTTTGTAGACCAGACTGGCCTCAAACTCAGAAATCCACTTGCCTCTGCCTCCCAATTGCTGGCATACACCACCACCACCAGGCCACATTTTCTTATACATAAAAGATAATCAAGTATATTCTACTAGTAATTTACAATATTATTGAATACATGTATTTATTATTCACATGTGAGGTTGTGTCCCTTTTAATAATAGTATTTATTTAAAATGTGGTATTGGGAGATGTGGCACATAAGAACATCCTCTTGGAGATGCAGGAGGCCTGGCAGGGTGGAGTGGGTGTTTGAAGACATGCTCTTGGTGACATGGAAGCAGGGATGAGATAAGGAAGTTTCACAGGGCAGAATGGGAAAAGGATAACAACTGGAATGTAAAAAAAAAAAATAAAGTTAATAAAAATGAAATTATTGAGGTGAATAATATGGTTAATTGCAAATTGCTTTATAAAATTCATTTAATTTTCCCCAAACCGGCCTGATCTTCTTTCTTACCATATATAAATGCCGTTATTGGAATAATAAATATAATTTTAAATATAACTACTGTAAGTCGATATCTTGATCCTGATTAGAATGAGCCAGTGTATTTGCATTCTTTCTCAAAGCTTTATATACTGCAGTAGGCATAGGTTTTGCCAAATACAAAACATTTTCTTTTCTCTTTTCTTTTCTTTTCTTTTCTTTTCTTTTCTTTTCTTTTCTTTTCTTTTCTTTTCTTTCCCCCCCTCCCTTCTTCCTTTCTTTATTCTTTCTTTCTTTCTTTCTTTCTTTCTTTCTTTCTTTCTTTCTTTCTTTCTTTCTTGATGCAAAATCAAGAGGTTTATTTTCCAGAGCAACAGTGTCGACCCTCAATCAATACATTACGGTGAGTGACTAGAAGGCAACCCTCACTGACTATTACAAGAAGTTTTTATACTTTGTAGGGGCACAGGTTACATCAGCAAGGTTACAGTTTAAACTTACTGGCTAAGCATATTGACCTTTAAATTTATTGGCTAACAAGCATAACATGTATTTGACCTTTACTAGGGACTTTTCTTAGGCTCAGGTGACTGACCCTTTGAGAACATTTTACTCAAGAATATTTCTGTGAGTGGAGAATCTAACTTGGCCTAGCCTTGATCCCAGGCTGGAAGAGGAATCCGTAAGAAGAGTGTGGAACTGGAAAAGCCCTTAGGGTCACTCATCCCCCTTTTTTTCTTGCACAAGCTCTAATCCTGGAGCTATGCTCAGGGATTTCTGTTAAGTAACTCATATTCTTCTCATTTCCTGTCCTCAGGGTTTCATATTGTTGATCATCAGCTTTACTGTTCTTTTTCTCTATTATGAGGGCTATTAGCTTGTTCAATAAGAAGGGTCCAATGGTCAACAATAGCAGGAGAACAATTAGGGTTCCTAATAAGGTGGATATGAGGGTGGTTATCCAAGGGGAGGGTGTTTTCTTGATGATCTGGCAAAATCTAAAACAAGATTTCCAAAAGATCTTGATAAGTTAGGCTATCTGAAAGGTCTCATTTTGCTTCCTTTTTCATAACAAGAAATATCTAGTTGTAGTCTTGCCTGTTTAAGCCCAAGAACATGTTGTACTAAAAACTGGGAAGAGCAGTGAATATACAATTTTTTTATGCTTGTTCTTGTCATGTGAGTTTATTTTAGCCAATGTCTGATTCCTGCAATACATGAATGAAAAAGAAAAACTTTGAGCTTCCCCCTATTCCATTTTATCTCTACATCTAGCTAAGAAGGTTTTAATGGATAATATTTATTATTATTGGGAATATCCATTATATCTTGTGTTCTTGAATATTCTTAATATAGAACTATAGTTGTTTCATCATGTTCTTACAGTACCTGTTAAATATTAATATTTATTATTCTTTGTATATATTGGATATTAGTCCCCTATCAGATTTAGGATTTGGTAAAGATCCTTTCCCAGTCTGTTGGTGGCCTTTTTGTCTTAGTGAAAATGTCTTTTGCCTTACAGAAGCTTTGCAATTTTATGAGGTCCCATTTGTTGACCCTTGATCTTATAGAACAAGCCATTGCTGTTCTGTTCAGGAATTGTTCCCCTCTGCCCATATCTTCGAGGCTTTTTCCTACTTTCTCCTCTATAAGTTTCAGTGTGTCTGGTTTTATGTGGAATTTCTTGATCAACTTAGACTTGAGCTTTATGCAAGGAGATAAGAATGGATCAACTCGCATTCTTCTACATGCTAACTGCCAGTTGTGTCAGCACCATTTGTTTTAAATGCTGTCTTTTTTCCACTGGATGATTTTAGCTTACTTGTCAATGATCAAGTCACCATAGGTGTGTGGGTTCATTTCAGGGTCTTCAGTTCTATTCCATTGATCTACCTGCCTGTGGCTGTACCAGTATCATGCAGTTTTGTTTTATTATTTTTTTTTTCACAATTGCTCTGTAGTAGAGCTTGATTTCAGGCATGGTGATTCCACCAGAGGTTCTTTTATTTTTGAGAATAATTTTTGCTATACTAGGTTTTTTGTTATTCCAGATGAATTTGCAAATTGCTCTTTCTAACTCAATGAAGAATTGAGTTGATATTAACTTGATAGAGAAGTTATGTTTTGACATATACAGAGCATATATAATTATATATATATATATATATATATATATATATAAGCTTGTATAGCTGTGCATAATAACTTGTGATTTCTAAAGGGCTATGCATATTTTAATGATAAATGTTTCACTTAATGTAAATTGTTTCCTTCCACTACATAAATAAAAATTATATGGTATCTGAGCTGCCCAGGTCTACATAAGCAAGATGCTGATTTGAATGACTATTGGTAGATAGTACTTGTTAACATGGAAACAATTTTTATTATTTCCAGTTTCATATGTTTCTAATTAACAAAGTCATATTTAATTAGTATATATATTTACATTTATTCTCATACAGGTGTGTTTTTCTAAGGTTATAGAGAAAATGATTTAAGGTTATGCACCAATATACTACACTAGATTATATGATAAATAAGATTAATGTGATTGAGAGTACAGAGTCTACATAACCTTCTGAACAAATAAAAATTGAAAACCCTCAAACAATGAAAGATACATATTCAATTATGAGTTTATAGTCAAGGTATAAATTCATTGTCAGTTGTATTAAAATTAACATATACTAACCCAATTAAATGAAATTATATCACATTTCTTTATAAGTAAGCATAAATATATAAGCAAAAAAAGTGTGTCTTCTTTGTCAAAGAATAAGAAAATTATAACAGTTTGTTGGAAAGATCAATCACAGATTAAGGAATTTATGGCTTTTCCAGATAATGCTGGATTGTTTTTCCAGAGCCCACATGATGAATCACTATTCACTGTAATTCCAAATCTTTCCTTTGTAAAATTTATTTATTCTCTCCTCCCAATTCTATCCTAACATATCCCTCTGCCCATTATCCCCTCTCCTTCTCCTCAGAAAAGGGAAGGCTACATGCTTTCCAACTATGTTGCACTGGCCAATCCTGTAAGAGCATAATTAAGCACATCCCCTCTCACTAAGGTCAGACAAGGCATCCCAGCTAGGAGAAGGAGATCCAAAGGCAGTCACCAGAGTCAGCAATAGTCCTCTGCTACACTTGTTAGGGAACCCACTTGAAGACCAAGCTGCACATCTGCTACAAATATAAGGGGCCTAGGTCCAGCCTGTGTATGTGCTTTGGTTTATGTCTAGGCCTGTGTGATTCCCCCATGGCCCCATTTTATTTGACTCTGTAGGTTTTCTTTTGGTGACCTTGACCTTTCTGGCTGGCTCAATCTTTTTCTTCACAGAGCTTCTTTGTCTCCATGAGCTGTGCTTAATAGCTTTTGTTGTTGCTGTTCTTGTTGTTTTGTTTTGTTTTGTTTTGTTTTGTTCTTTCTGGGTATCTGCATCTGTTTCCATAAGCAGCTAGAAAAATCCTCTCAGAAGATCTTTATATTAGGCTCCTGTTTAGAAGCATAGCAGAGTGTCATTAATAATGTCAGAGGATGACTTTTTCCCCTGTGGTGAGTCTCAAGTTGAGCCAGTCATTAGTTGGCCTTTCTGTCCGTTTCTGCTCTATCTTTATCCATGCACAGCTTGTAGGCAGGCCATATTTGGATTGAAGATTTTGTGCATGGTTTGATGTTCCCCTCCCTCTACTAGAAGCTCCCCCTGGCTATATAAGGGACCACTTCACTCTCCCTATCCCTAGCTCTTAAATATCTCAGCTAGGGTTACCATCATAAACTCTTGGAGCCTCCCAAAACCCTAGACTCTGGCTTGAACCACAGATTCCCTCCTACAGTGATTTCCATTCTTTCTTCCAGACCTTTTCCATCCCCATAGTGTCTAGCTCCCTACACCTGATCCCCACCCCAGTTAGCTAATTTCCTCTGGGCCCATGTACCAGAAGTTTTCCACGGAGACTTCTATCCAGCCCGGGTGGGAAGGCCCCAGTGAAGGAAGTGAGTGCAGGCACAGTCAAAGCCTTCCAGGTCACTAGGTAACTCCAAACCAGGGTCAGTGAAAAGCCTACAATCCAGTGAGGAATGCCCTGGAACTCAGCTCAGCTCTTCTGGAGAGAAGATCTCTTCCCAAGTGTTACAACTTTTGGAACAAAAAGGTCAGACAAAGAAATAGTTCTCATAGTCCTTAATTCCCTGCATGGCTCTCTTTCTATACAGTTCTGGCAGTAATTTAGAGTTTGACAACAAGCCCTTCTCATTGGCTTGGTCTGAGAGTTTGGGGGAAACCTTATTTGCATGTGAGAGGGCTTGGTGATGTTCCTAAGTGACTGATAGCCACATCTCTCCTGTGGGGGGGCGGGGTGTAGGGGTGGTAACTCTGGCAGGAGCAAGGGTCCAGGAGACATGAGAGAACTCCTTCCATCCCATGTAAGTGAATTATCACTACCGGTCCTAGGGTTCAAGACCTAACCTCAACCGGAAACCAAGCTATCTGCTCGTAAACCATTGCCCCACAATTTCCTTTCTCACCTTCTCTCTGACTCACTTCCCCTTATCTATCCACCACTCATGACTATCTACCTCTCATGACTATTTTGTATACCTTCTTAGTAAGACTCAAGCATTTTCAGTGCATGTATTCTTTTGGTTGGTGACTCAGTCTCTGTGAGCTCAGAGAAAAAGGAGAGAAATGCAAAAAAATTCAATGATGCTATGTCCTTAAAGATAAAATGGTTTTAAGTTGGAAAGGTGTCTGAGGTTGTGGAAATCTTATATGTGACCATGCAAACTGCCATTAGCAATTCGAACTTTATATTTTCACTAGAAATTACTCAAATTCATGAAGAAGTCCATGAACCTTGAAAATCTAATACAATTTAAAAATATCTGTTTACTAGAGGGTATTTTGATGTAAGCAGTCTTTTCTATAGCTTATGTATGTGCTCTATAAACATTAAATTTACAATTAATGGGCCAAAGATCACTTGTATTTTAAAACTCAGCCCACTGCCCTTAGGTAATTTAAAAACAATGTTAAAGGACTTTTTACCTAGTTTTTTAAAAATACTATTTTAATGCAAAGAAGATAATGTACAATTTACACCATGGCTGACAGATGAATGGGAGAAGACTGAATATCTATATTTTATCACCCGATTTTATGGTAGAATATCAAACAAACAGAACAGTTGAGAGAACTCAGTAGAAAATCAATGTTTTAAAAAATGACGACACAGTAATTATATATACAAAAATAATACTGTATCAAATAAATTCTAAATTTTATACCATATTTTGATATAAGACTCATATTTTTTATCACATAACTATATTTAACACAAAAAGTGTACAAATCTTGTTATGAATTGTGGCCTTGCTTTAAGTAATATGTTAGATACAAAAGCAATCAATTTAAAATGTATATCATCAAATGTAAAATTTTGTTTTTCATAGAATAGCAAAAATTCAATAAACACTGTGTATCAATCAGCCACCAAAATAAACACTATAGCATATGCCAGCAAGATAATGCTGAAAGGGACCTGATATAGCTGTCTCGAGGGAGGCTATACTAGTGCCTGGCAAACACGAAAGTGGTTGCTCACAGTCAGCTATTAGTTGGAACACAGGACTCCCAAGGAAGGAGCTAGAGAAAGTACCCAAGGAGCTGAAGGGGTCTTCAACCCTATAGGTGGAAGAATAACGTGAACTAACTAGTTTCCCCTGCGCTCATGTCTCTAGCTGCATATATGGAAGAAGATGGCCTAGTTGGCCATCATTGGGAGGAGAGGCCCCTTGGTCATACAGACTTTATATGCCCCAGTACAGGGGAACGCCAGGGCCATTATGTGGGAGGGAGTGGGTAGGGGAGCAGGGCGGGGATGCGGGAGGGTAAGGGGAAATTTCTGGATAACATTTGAAATGTAAATGAAGAAAATATCTAATAAAGAGAAAAAAATTTAAAAAAAATTTTCTGAAAGATTCTAGATCTGATAATTCACTTATATTTATAATACATAAGGAACTTTCTAATTCCATAATGGTAACTGCAATAGCTTACTTAATATGTAAGTCAACAACATAGCCAATGAAGTGGCTCAATGCTGTTTAGTAAAGTACTTTAAAATCTTATTTGAATCCTTAGAATTAACATAGTGAATGGAGAGAATTGTGTTCTACAAGACATCCTGTGGATCCACACAGGAAGTAAGATATCCACATCCACAGAAATATACACAAATATGCAATAATATATAAACAGTCAGTATAAAAATTGAAAATAATTATGATCTAAATAGTAATTTTCACAAGAACAAATGCAGAAATATTTAGCATATTAAAACTTGTTCTACTACATTAGACATCATCACAGTAACAAACAAACCACAGCAACATACCACTTCACATGTGCTAGGATGGTTACAATTTAAAATTTACATGAGATTAAATGAAAACAAGGCTATAGAAAATATAGATCTTTTTCACTCTGCTTACAGGGATTTAAAATGTGATAGTAATTTGGAAAATAGTACATAGTTCCTCAAAAATAATTATATGATTATGTTGAAACATTATATGTCTATTCTTAGTCATATATTTAAAAGAACTAAAGGTATTCATATACACAAAAGTGTCACACACAATTATAGTAGTACAATTAATAGCAACTAAATATGGAAAATGTCAACTTTATATAATCACATCACCCTATGATTAATGTTAATTTAATTTTTTTTTTTTTTTTTTTTTTTTTTTTGGTTTTTCAAGACAAGGTTTCTCTGTATAGCCCTGGCTGTCCTGGAACTCACTTTGTAGACCAGGCTGGCATCTAACTTAGAAATCCACCTGCCTCTGCCTCCCAAGTGCTGGGATTAAAGGCGTTTGCCACCACACCTGGCTGAGTAATGTTAATTTAATTCAGTATATTAATATATATCTCTAGACCTAAAATATTGATATGTCATCCTAAGACTTTTGAAAAATGTCAATTACAACAATGACAGTACCTACATCTAGTTATATGAAATGTGCAGAAAATTTCTAGTAATCTGGGAGTAATGGAAAATCATTGTTATTGGTAATTGGGTATTGGTTTATATACTTTGATAGTATCTGCTTTTAGGATTTTCAGGTCTTTTACAAATTGTCCAAAGAATTACTTGAGAAAATAAGTAGAAGATTGTGAACTGAATTATCTGTTTATGCCTATGTCAGTTGCTACATGATAGTAAATGATTCAGATATGCAGTTGTGTTTCAACTTCTAAAGTTCCATAGGTGATAACTTGAGTAAAGATCAATGAAAAGGAATTTTGTGACAAATACCATTTTGTAGACACTTGAAATGAATGGTGAAGGATTAGTACTTACAATGATACATTTGGCTAGATATTAATATAATGAATTGATCTTCTATAAAAAGATAATGTAAGATTTAAATATTTTAATAATCAGTAAATGGCTAAGTCCAGAAGCCTTGAATGATTTTAAAGAAACAAACTTTTATCAACACTAATGCAAGACCAGACATAACTGAGTAGTAGGGTGAAGATGGAATTGTGAGAATTGCATAACTCAAGAGGTATTTTAATGCTAAGACCATACTTTTTTTTTGTCATTTCCACTAGGCTATAATCATAAGCCCTTAGCATCCAGTCCTTTCATTATACTTTTTTTTGAGGTCATGCTGCTAATAGGGATAGTATATTATTTTGAAAGCTGAGACAAGGTCACCTTGTTTATGTTTACTATACTACAGTCTCTTAAGGATGAGCTGAGGAATGAGCTGAAATGTTTTTCTCATTCTTAGTAAGTTGGTTTACATTGTTCTGAGGAATATTACAGAATGCACAGTTCTCCTTGACAGAATATTAGAGACACCTGGCCCTGTTTTCTTTCCTGACTGGCAACTAATAATTAATGTGAAATATATATTAATGGTGATATGTTTACTATGGACTAAACAAAGAGTTAAACAAGAAATCGATTAGTATAGCCAGCTTGTAATTGGAGGAGTTAGGGAAACATACATATATTGTGCTATAACACAATTAGATTACATAAAATAAAATGTGAGAAAAGATAGCTAAAATTTACTGATAAAATAATCTTAAAACACAGGATTGAGCATAAGAAATAAAGATATCCTGATCTTTCCAAGACCTTTATCATGAATGGGTGTTGGATTTTGTCAAATGCTTTCTCAGCATCTAAGGAGATGATCATGTGGTTTTTATCTTTGAGTTTGTTTATATAGTGTATAACATTGATGGATTTCCGTATATTAAACCATCCCTGCATTCCTGGGATGAAGCCCACTTGGTCATGATGGATGATCGTTTTGATGTGTTCTTGGATAGCAGGGCCGGGAGGGGGGAGGATATAGGGAACTTTCTGGATAACACTTGAAATGTAAATGAAGAAAATATCTAATAAAAGTTGAAAAAAAAAAAAAAAGAAATAAAGATATCTGAAAACGATCCTTGCAGAAATATATCTCTATATTTAGAAATGTTAATTTCTATAATTTAAAAATGCCTAAATTTCTGTGGATAAGAATGAAGGATGGAAAAGCTAAAAACAGCAGCAACAACAACAACAACAACAACAACAACAACAACAACAACAGGCAGGTTGAAGTGCAATTATAATGTTACACTACAAATGTCAGTAAGAATACTGTGTTCTAAGATAATTAGAAATGTGCCATGAAGTATGCAACCAGAATCACTAACAATTTTATTTATATATCTACTATTTAAACCTAGAATGATGCATGATAGCAGAAGTTCACAGAGTCTGGGGTGTTAACATCCATTGAGTTGGTTGAAATTCAAAAGGCCAAATAGTGTGGTGCTTAAGTGGTAAAAGACAGAAGACACTGATTTCCATAATAATCCATAAAGTCAGAGTGGCAATCAAGTACTCATTATCCTCAGGCTGTTGTAGACTTGGTCATTAGAGCACAGAGTCTATGGGGGAAAATATATGGGTAAATAAAATAAGAATTGTAGTAAGTGTAGACAATCAAGAAGTCAAGGGCAATTATTCCATTAAAAAAACATGATTCCTTACTAATTACCTAGTAATGAACTTGTGTTAGATTCAGCAGATATTTGACCTATATAAATAAAGAGAATCCACACAGAGACTAACCCACAGGGAATCCATCCCATAATCAGTCACTAAACTCAGACACTATTGCATAGGACAGCAAGTGTTTACTGAAGGGACCCTGATATAGCTGTCTCGTACAGAAGTGGATGCTCACAGTCATCTATATGAGGGAACACAGGGCCCACAATGGAGAAGCTAGAACCCCAGGAGCTGAAGGGGTCTGCAACCCTAGAAGAGGAACAACAATATGAACTAACCAGAACTCCCAGAACCAGTGTCTCTAGCTCCATATGTAGCAGAAGATGGCCTAGTCAGCCATCATTGGGTAGAGAGGCCCCATGGTATTGCAATCTTTATGTGCCGCAATACAGGGGAACGCCAGGGCCAAGAAGTAGGAGTGGGTGGTCAGGGGAACAGGGCGGTGGGAGGGGGGAGGAAACTTTCAGGATAGCATTTGAAATGTAAATTAAGAAAATATCTAATTAAAAAATTTAAAAAAGAGCCAGAGCACCCGCGCGCGCGAGCCGCGCCATCTTTCCTCTGAGCCCAGCGGACACAGCTAGGGACACCCCAGGACTTTAAGATCGCATCAGGGTTACTCGTGAGTGCAGCTCAGAGGTGGTTTTGGGAGCAGCGGGTCAGCAGTTCCCCCCAGGGGCAGGAACTGAGAACTCCGCCCCACCGGAGGCTGGGCCTCTCCCAGCCAGAGCAC
>LR753723.1:0-79816 GCA_902729485.2 Mus minutoides | reverse complement strand
CCTTATATGTTACTTGACCTTTTTCCCTTGCTGCCTTTAATATTCTGTCTTTATTTAGTGCATTTGTTGTTCTGATTATTATGTGTCAGGAGGAATTTCTTTTCTGGTCCAGCCTATTTGGAGTTCTGTAGGCTTCTTGTATGTTTATGGGCATCTCATTCTTTAGGTATGGAAAGTTTTCTTCTATTATTTTGTTGAATATATTTGCTGGCCCTTTAGTTTGATAGCCTTCCTTCTCATCTACTCCTATTATCCTTAAGTTTGGTCTTCTCATTGTGTCCTGGATTTCCTGGATATTTTGTGTTAGAATCTTTTTGCATTTAGCCTTTTCTTTGATTGTCTTGTCTATGCTCCCTATAGAATCTTCTGTGCCTGAGATTCTCTCTTCCATTTCTTGCATTCTGTTGCTGATGCTCATATCTATGGTTCCTGATTTTTTTCCTATGGTTTCTATCTCCAGGGTTATCTCCTTTTGGTTTTTCTTAATTGATTCTACTTCCATTTTTAGGTCCTGAATGGCTTTGTTCGTTTCCATCACCTGTTTGGTATTGTTTTCCTGTAACTCTCTAAATTTTTCCTCTATAACTGCTTCTAGTTGTTTAACTATGCTTTCCTGTATTTCCTTCTTATAGTCTTCCATCATCCTCATGACGAGTGATTTTATATCCATGTCCTGTTTTTCTGGTGTGCTGTTGTATCTAGGACTTGATGGGGTGGGTGAGTTTGGATCTGGTGATGCCAAGTACCCTTGGATTCTGTTGTTTTGTTCTTATGCTTACCTCCTGCCATCTCTAACCAAGGAGACCTGGCGTTGATGCAGGCCAGAAGGGAGAGTCTGAAATGGTCTGGGCCTATCTCTGTCCTAGCTGGTGACTCAGGTCGCACGAGATTGGGCAGGAACAGATGCTGCGTTCAGCTGCTCACCTGTGTTCCCAAGACAGTCTGGGGTGTCCCGCGGAGAGTGCGCAGAGCTCGTGCCCTAGCCCTGGGCTGGTGTGGGTGCACAGGACCAGACCGGAAGGGGAAGGGAGATTCCCTCCTGGGCTGGGCCTCTAACTCTGTCCTGCCTGGTGACTCAGGTTGCAAGGGATTGGGCAGGAACAGATGCTGCGTTTAGCTGTTCACCTTGATGTGTGCCTAGTGTCCTGGGGTGTGGACAGTGTGCCAGTGGCCCTATCCGCTGCGTTCAGAGAGGGATGATGGCGGGCGGCCAGCGGCGGCGGGGGAGGTCCTGGCTGGCTGGGAGGGGTCCCAGCCTCTGGTTGGACTGAGGTCCTCTGTTCCAGCTGCTGCTGCAACTGGCCACTGGACCCTCAGCGATTTCAAGGCCCCCGGTGCGCTCCACTCACCTTTAACCTTGAAGTGTGCCTAATGTCCTGGGGTTTGGAGAGTGCGCAGGTGGCCCTATCTGCTGCGTTCAGAGAGGGATCGAATTTCTTCTTTAAAATTTAATTTAATGGTGATTTCAATTCAGTCCCATTTAAAAGATGTAGCTTAAGGATAGAGTGCTTAACTACCATGCATACCAGAGCTTGGGCACTTGGATAGAACAATAACAATAACATTTAGAAGGGAAAACAATACTATCATGAGAGTTAGAGGCTGGAAGAGACTTGGGAGTAAGAGTGGAGGGTGCTGGAAAAGGACAGAAGGCTGTACCAATTATGGGAAGCTATAAGAGTAGTGTACAATGGGTCAGGGAATTGAGTAGAGGTGGGTAAAAATGGGGGATATGGGACTGGGGTAGCCACTAGAAAGTCCCAGATGCCAGAAAACAAGAGGCTCCCAGTATTCAACGGGGATGACATTAGCATAAATACTAAACATATGGGATGGAGAATGTTTAGAGACCATATCCAGAGGTTGGTCACATCCTCTGTTTGAAGGATGGTGCCACCCACCCATCTCAAATGTTTTAACCCAGAATTGCTCCTGTCTAAAGGAAATACAGGGACAAAGATTGGAGCAGAGACTGAAAGAAACGTCATCCAGAGACTGTCCAACTGAGGATAGATCCCATATTCATATACCAAGCGTAGACACTATTGGTGATGCCAAGAAGTACTTGCAGACATGAGTCAGATACAACTGCCTCCTGAGATGCTCTACCAGAGCGTGACCAATACAGATTCAGATGCTTGTAGCCAAACATTGGCCTGAACACTTGAACCCCAATGGAGGAGATAGGGAAAGGCCTGTAAGAGCTAAAGGGGTTTCCAATCCCATAGTAAAAACTAAAATATCAACTGACCACACCCCACAGATCTCCCAGGGACCAAACCTCCATCCAAACGTACATGGAGGGCCCATGGCTCTAGATGCTTATGTAGCAGTAGGGGCTTTATCTGGCATCAATTGGAGGGGAGGACTTTGTTCCTTTGGTGGATCCATGACCCAGTGTAGGGAAATGTTAGGTAGGTTAGGGGGAGTGGGTAGGTGGGTGGGTGGGAGAGTACCCTCATAGAAACAGGAAGAAGGAGAAGGGATGGGGGTTTATGGAGGAAAAATCTGGAGGGGGGGGATAACATTTGAAATTTTAAAATATGTTTAAAAAGAAATAAACTTATGGTTATAAAATATTCA
Organism: Mus minutoides; assembly: GCA_902729485.2. Classification (NCBI taxonomy): domain Eukaryota; kingdom Metazoa; phylum Chordata; class Mammalia; order Rodentia; family Muridae; genus Mus; species Mus minutoides. The sequence goes on along the minus strand of LR753723.1, from coordinate 77,233 downwards.
TGTTACTAACAACAATGCAATGCCAGATTGGCTAAAAAAAGTGAAAGCAAAATAAGAAGACATTGCATGTAATAAATGTAGGTTGTATGTATAACTTAATGGCCTGCTTGTTTGGAGGTCTTATGAAGATTTTGAATGTGGAAATGAGAATCTAGGTGAGTGAAAATAAAAAAGCATAAATTGCAGATAGGACAGATACTTGATGCCAATATTAACCACAACACATTAGGAGTTTGCTCTCGGCTTCTAATAAAGAAGATTTCTATGATGCTCACAATGTAGTTCTAATGTTTGGAATCAAATATAATAATAGAATACATAAAAAGCAAACAATATTACTGTTACTTATTTGTTTGAGATACAGTGTCAAATACCAAATCCTGTTTAGGTTTTACATACTCACAATAAGCACTTACTATTTTTTTTATGAGTAAAACTCTTATGTTATTCATCAAAGCAACATATCTAACAAAATAACATATCTTCCCAGATTTGCTTGGGTAACAACTATCTCTTTCTACATTAAAAAAAAAAAGTTCTCAGAGACCACTAGAACTGATTTTTCTTTTGATCTCTTTATTTTTCTTTTCCAAAAGAACTACAGATAAGTTAGAGCTTTCACAACCATCTTGCAATCCACAAATAAGCAGTAGGAGAATTACATAAAAGAAGAAAGAAAGCCTTTGACCTGATTTGAATGAAATACTGAATAAAGCCATATAGCTATCTCTATTTAGAGTACTTGCTTTGTGAGGGAAAAAAAGAACAAACGTGTTCTATTATTAGTTTTGGCTTCCTATATTGTGCTTTCTCTTATTGTAGTATAAAATCAATTTTGAATTGATTGTTTTTTATTAGTTTGTATATGTTATCATCAATATATTTTCCTTCTTTAGTAAAATATTTATCACTTTTACTTCCCCTTGGTAACTGCACATGATTTTTATTTGGTGAATTGACATTTCTAATTTTATGTTTTACTGTTAAGGTAAAGTTGAGACTTGAAAAGTGAGAGGAACATATAAAATTGATTCCTGGAATAGTTACTTACAATTTGTATTTCCGAAGGAATGTATCCTCTATGCAACTGTATTTTCTCATCTGTAAATTAGTTATTAATACTTTGGTTACTACATCAGTCAGTTTTCTCAAAAGTTTTCAAAGAAGATTAAAATGAAGCATGGGAATGTCAATAATGCACCTGGTAAAAAGTGTCCAATACACATTACCTATTCTTATCAACGAATCTTACATATATACAGCTTTAGAATACCTTGGATTAGTCCATTAAATTTGCAGTAGATATTTGCAAAAAGCAAGAAAGACAATGCAATTTATGAAAACAGAAAGCCTAGAATACAATTACAACATAATTTTATTTTAGCACTAACCTGTCTTATGTTACCCTTTTAACTTGAACATTTTATATATCTCAAGAAATTATGTATTGGCCGGGCAGTGTTGGTGAACACCTTTAATCCCAGCACTTGGGAGGCAGAGGCAGGTGAGTTTCTGAAGGGGTTTGTAACCCTATAGGAGAAAGAATAATATGAACTAACCAGTACCTCCTAGAGCTTGTGTATCAAGTTGCATATTTAGCAAAGGATGGCCTAGTAGGCCATCAATGGGAGGAGAGGCCCTTGGCCTTGCAAAGATAATATGTCCCAGTACAGGGGAATGCTAGGGCAAGGAATCAGGAGTGGGTGGGTTGGGAAGCAGGGCGGGGGAGGGTATAGGGGACTTTCGGGATAGCATTTGAACTGTAAATGAAGAACATCGAATAAAATACTTTTAAAAAGAAAATAATGTAAATGTTTGCAAAAGAGGAAACAATGACCCAATTTATCAGACTCTCACTGTAGGACATAATGATAGCAAAAACAACAAAAAAAAATTAGCTATATTTCAAACCTTAAATAACCTCAACTAAATGCTTAGTAATAGAGAATGCTAAACCAAGTAATTTAAAAATGAATGGAGACTGTTAATAGAATAGGTAAAAAACAAAATTGACTGATGGGCATTGCATTGTGTGGCCATACCACACTCATAAAGCATTTCTTCACAAAGATGCATTTCTGACATTGATTTAACATGTTTATTTGTGTTATCTAAAATATAAATTTTTGATTGATTTGAAACTGATAACCATATTTAAGTGATAAGCAAACAGTATGTATTTTTTGCATTCATACTTATGTGTTATCTTAGGGTTTGAATATTAAGAAGCCGTTATCTTTAATTTATTATAAAGTATAGCTATAAAAAAGGACAGATGGCACAGTCAACTCTGGAGACATATTACTTTAAAAAGTTATAACATTTGTGAAAGAATGAAAACCTTATAGGTAGCCAGTCATAGTAATCTTATTTGAGCTACGGGTCAGACAACACCTGATATCAAAGACTAGAAGAAAATAGATTATCTAAATCTCCTTTATTTTTAGTCAAAGTTGTATTCCTTTTCTTTATTTATACAAATATTATCCATCTATGTTATTTAGGCTTATGTGAGTAAAGGACATATGCTGGCCATACCACACTCTACTAAGTTCTTTTATAAATATCATTATGAAACATTACTTCCAGGTATGTATTTCCATAGAACAGGACAAGGACCAGATTCCCTTTTCAAGAGATAATTAATGGACATCAAATGATACTTAGAGAGTAAATAGAAATGAGACTAACTAATATACTTTAAAGAAGTTTACTGGTATGGGGCTCTCTTCATTGACAAACTATTTTAAACCTTGCAATTGGGAGTAGAGCTATGGCTTAGTAGTTAAAACAGTTGCTCTTTCAGAGGATCTGGGTTCAGTTTCTTCCACCCACATAGTGGCTTACAACGATTAATAATCAAAGTTTTAGTAGATTTTATCTCCTTTTCTGGATATATATATATATATATATATATATATATATATATATATATATAAAACTAAGATTTTAAAACTATACTTTAAAACTTTTCTGGATATATATATATATATATATATATATATATATATATATATATATAAAACTAAGATTTTAAAACTATACTTTAAAACTTGCATTATCATCTACTTTTTGAATGTTAAGATTTAGAATTATATTGTCATTATACTTACATTTAAAATAAATTATATTTACAAAAAGAAAATATGGGCTAGAGTGAGCAATTTAATGACATGGAGCTAAACAAATAGCATTAAAATTAGCTGAGAAAATATGAACATTAAAAAAACTGCTGTTATTTTGATAATTTATAGACAACAAGGAATTGAAAGAAAGACCATTATGTCTTTCACTTTCACTTTAGTAGACATGAAATTCCTGGACATGACAAAACTGTGACCGTAAACTCTTAGGTTTTTGAGGAGCTTATCATTCTTTCCTTTCTCTGTAGAAACACATGTCAGTTTCTAGCTATAAAATATCTTCGGTTCAGAACATATAACAATCATCAACTGTGTTTCTAAATATGGAAGATTGAATATGCTATATCTCTCTTGTTAAAATATTACAGTAAAATACATTAGTTTTAATTTTGCCCCTATTACAAGCTACTTCCTGAGGGAAAGTGATTTTTCATATTTGAAGATTTATAAGTTTCCATGGAAGAATATAAGAATGATAGGGTATAATTTTGTCATGACCAGGAATTTAGTGTCATAGTGAATTGAGAGTAAAGGAAAGAATGGACTTTCTTTCAATTCACTGATATCTTAAGTATATTAAAATAGAAGCAGTTGTTTCTTTTCTTAAAATGTTCATATTCTACTTTTCTCTCTCTCCTCTCTCTCTCTCTCTCTCTCTCTCTCTCTCTCTCTCTCTCTCTCTCTCTCTCTCTCTCTCTCTCTGTATGTTTCCCTTGCTCTTGATGTTTTCCCATATGTGTTCAGGTATGTGTTCTCATTCATACCTATGCACACCTATGCAGAGCCTGAAAATACAGGATATTGAAGATGTGACATGTCTCTTTGATTTATTGTCTGGAGACATTGTGGGTTGTTGTTGTTGTAGTTGTTCTGTAAATTTGACAGAATCTAGATTCTTCTGATAGATGACTTTTGGGGGATGACTTTTAAACTTGACCTTTGAGCATTCACTTGATTACAGTAATTGAGATGGAAAGATTTTTTTTTTTTTCAATGTGGAGGCCACAATTCCCTAGCTGGGATCCTAGTCTACATAAGTGGTAAAAGGGACCTAAGCAGCAACATGGATTCAACAACACCATGATATGATCCCTGATTGTGGTTTTGATATTAGCACTTGTTTAGGATCCAGCCTCTTTTACTTTCCTGACATGCTAAGACTGTAGCCTTGAAGAAGAATAAATCTTTTCTCTCACAATTGCTTCTCTCTCTCTCTCTCTCTCTCTCTCTCTCTCTCTCTCTCTCTCTCTCTTTCTCTCTCTCATCACAAACACACACACAGGCTTTATATTTTATCACAGTAATAGAAAAAGAAACAGGTATTCTGGCTCTCTCACTGAACCCAGAGCTCATTATTTCAGCTATCTTGGCTGGCCAGTGAACTCAGGATTTGAGATTCACTAACCAAGAGGGTTTCAGGTAAAACCATATGCAGTCATGGCTGAAATTTACTTCAGTCCTGGAGATCTGAACACAGGACCTCAAATGTTCAGTCTGCAATTTCACACATGAGCTTTCTCCATGGGCCCTAAATTTGAATTTGTAGTCATTTTTATATTAAAAGTATACATTATATCAAAGAATTTGAGAAAAAAATCACCAACCTTTAAAGAAGTTATGTTTTCCAAATTCTGTCAACTATTTGTAGAAATAAAATTTAAACCCTCATGGTGCTTTGTGGATAATTTTTCTCTTACACCATTTTAAGTCATTATCTTCCCATCAACTCAATTTTTAATGTTCTTTTTAAATGTTACTTTGAGGAGAACATGGGGTTTTAAATTACTTATCTCCTGAATAATTAATAGAACAATTTTAAAATGTTTAAATAAAGTGTGTCAAGTGAAAAGAAAGAGACAAGTGTCTGTGTCTTCTCCTTCAATTCTCATTTCCAACATTTGTTCCAAGTTTTCATATTATCTAACATAGTTGGTTTTCTTTCCTGTGTGCTACTGATATTCTTTACTATCTCTTTCCTTATCTTTGAATTTAGGTACATAAACATCAAGCCCTGAATGTCTGTCTTCTTAGTTACTATGTTGTTCATTCTGACTCAGTTATGTTTTTACAATCATTTTATCAATGCCTGCAAATTATTTTGCTGAAATTTTGATATAGGATGCATTGAGTTTGAGCGTGGATAGAATTCAAATCATGATGGTATTGTGTCTTTCTGCCTACAAATATAGAGTACCTGCTTATTGTAAGTTTATTTATTTGTTAACTGTTATTTATTGATTTTCATCATCATAGTCTTTATGTTTTCTTTCTATAAAAACAATTAATGTGTTGTTAGAGTTAATTGACAGAATACTTCCATAAATAATACTTAAATTTTAATGTATAATTCTATTTGGTTATTTATGGGACAAAGGAAAGTGTTTAACTTTAGATTGTCTAATGTAAATTTTTTGACATGCAACTATCTATGAGTAATCATTTCCAGAAGGGGAATTTTCAACTACCCTGTAAAAATTTCTATATCAATAAACATGTAATTTGTGAAAAATATTTTAGTTTATATTTCTCAATATTTATGTATTGTATTTCAGTTTTTGCTCTGCAACATTAGTTAGGCATTCAGGACAATATGAAAATTAGTGATAAAAGAGAAGATTATTTTCCGAAGAACATAATAGGAAAGCCTTCAAATTTTTCACTGTTAAGTATGGTACTAGTAGTAAGATTTTTCAAAATATCTTTTACCGATTTGAAAATTTGATTTTTCAAATTTTATAGGTCTAAGATATTTTATAAAGGAAGGGACATGATTATAATCCAATTTAGTCTAGCTGTAGGCTTACTGGTATTTTTGGTTGAGAAAACTAGTGCTGACTTTTTTGCATCCCTATTGATTTTCTCTTTTTAATTTAATTAGTACTAGCTATAAGTTAAATTTCTAAATACTAGACTAAACTGTTTTCATCTTCTAGTTTTTATATTATTTATATTAACTTTTAATATTTGTATTCAAAATTAAAATATATCTTTTTATATTTTTGATTATCATTCCACAATTTCTTTCTTTTTATTTTAGTTATTTTTATGAATTTAATACTTCACCATGTCATTTTGACTAGCCTAGAACTCACTATATATAGATTTTTGCTAGCATACACGTCTCAGAGTTCCTCCTTCTTCTGTTTTTCCTGCAAGGGTTAAATGTGTATTCCACGATGCCTGGCCTATCCTTCCACAGAAGCTGATAAGTAGTAGGATGATTTCCTTTTGATAAAAATTCATTTAATTTTACCTTAAGAATTTTGTGTAATATATTATTGGAAACTATGTTGTTAAATGCCAAGATACCTTTGAATTTTCTTATCATTTTATTATTGATTGCTAATTTACTTTTCTTGTAATTTGAGATCAAATGCTGGGTAGTTTCTTAAATTTCCTTTGATATTTTTTATGACTAAGAACTAGACCATAAGAAGAATACCACTCATGGGTATATACTCAGAAGATGCTCCAACATGTATTAAGGAAACTTGCTCCACTATATTTATAACAGCCTTATTTATAATAACAAGAAGCTGGAAAGAACCCAGATGTCCCTCAACTGAGGAATGGATACAGATAATGTACTACATTTACACAGCTATTAAAAACAATGAATTTATTAAATTCTTAGACAAATCGATGGATCTGGAGGATATCATCCTGAGTGAGATAATCCAAACACAAAAGAACGCACATGATATGCACTCACTGATAAGAGGATATTAGCTAAGAAGTTTGGAATACCCAAGATACAATTCACAGAACACATGAAACTAAAGAAGAAGGAAGACCAAAGTGTTGATACATTGATATTTCTTAGAAGGGGATACAAAATACCCATTGAAGGAGTTACAGAGACTGTATGTATGTATGTAGCATAGACTGGGAAAATGATCATCCAGAGACTGCCCCACCTGGAGATCAATCCCATAAACAACCACCAAACTCAGACACTATTGTGGATGCCAACAAGAGCTTGCTGATAAGAGCCTGATATAGCTGTCTCCTGAGAGGCTCTGCCAGTGCCTGACAAATGCAGAAGTGGATGCTCACAGCCATCTATTGGACAGAGCACAGGGTCTCCAATGAAGGATCTAGAGAAAGTATCCAAGGAGCTAAGAGGATTTACATCCCCATAGGAGGAGTAACAATATGAACTAACCAGTACCCCAAGAGCATCCTGGGACTAAACCACCAATCAAAGAAAACACATGGTGGGACTCATGGCTCTAGCTGCATATGTAGCAGAGGACGGCCTAGTTGGACATCAATGGGAGGAGAGTCCCTTGGTTCTGTGAAGGTTCTATGCCCCAGTGTAGGGGACTGCCAGGGCCAATAAGTTGGATTGAGTGGGTTGGTGAGCAGATGGAAGGGGAAAGCATTAGGGGGTTTTCAGAGGGGACACCAGGAATGAGGATAACATTGAAATGTAAATAAGGATAATATCTAATAAAATTTTTATAAAAATAAGAATGTGGTTTTTGTTGTTATTTACTGTAATGATTCATAGTCCACAGATATTCATTCTATATAGTTGACTGATTTTATAGTTCAATTCATTTATGCTTTCAATGATTTTCTGTTTTTGGTAGTAAACATTAATAGTTCTCAGCATTGATAGTGTTTCATCTACTTCTTTCTGAACTTTCATCAATCATTTCCTCACATATATGGATGCATTCTCCAAGAGAAAGTCCATGCTAGCATAAATAATCATGAGAAATAACATAGTTAAGAACCAATAATAAATATCCACAACTCAAATTCCTGTAAAAAGGAATGAATCTCAGTCTAAATCAACAAATACCAAGCTGAAAATATTTACAGATATATTGCCATTTTGAGTATGACTTGTGAACATATAGATACTTGATACATATCTATATAAATTAAGGCCCAAAATTTAGAGTAATTAAGGAAATTGAAAAAGAGTGATTTTATAGTAATAAAACTAAATGTACTAGTACTTAGAGAACTAGAATCATAAAGTTAACATGACAGATATTTGTTGTACTTTGTTATGTTTATTTGTCAATTTAAAAAGTCCCTAGTGAGTGGTTCCTAAGTCTACTGTGGGTATGCTTTTATTACAGATTAGGGAAGTCCATCTCTGTCCTTCATTGTGATTACTTCTTCTTCAAACATGAACTCCCCATATCATGAGTCAAGGCCAAGAACATTCTCATTAATGATGAATTATTGTTTCTGAAACTGTGAGGTAAATATACAAATTTTATTCATAAATTTAGCTTATAGTAGATATATTTCATTATTAAAAGACATAAAAATTGCATGTGAAATACAAGTCAGTGTTCTCAATATCTTTAGCATATACACTATGGAAATTAAAAACACATAAACTTCATGATCTGTGCTTAAAGTAAAATCACAAGTTAAAAGCTCTCATTAAGTTTGGAGAGCATTAATAGAGAATCATATTTTACCAAAATAAAAACTCAAAGGTCAAATGTCTGTAGTAATAAATACCATAGTTATAAAACAAGAACTATAATTACCATGTTGCTGAGGGCACAGGCTGGAAAAACCTGTGGGTTTTTCCATGTTATTCATGTTTTTCCATGTTATTCATGTTTTTCTAAACATGTGGGTTTAGATTCACTCGTTGAATAACAAGGATTCTCTATTTCACTTTCAAGGGGATTATTTTTAAATTCCCAAGATTCTGTCATCTCTTGACAAGATCAGCTCTTCTGAAAAATAATTTAAACAAGAGTATACTACTAACATTCTTTTCAAAGGAAAACTTATCGGTCCATTGCCCCTATCCTATAGTTGTATGAGAGAACCACTATGAAAAAAATTTACAGTTTCAGAATCTCAGACATTAAATGACTGAGATAATATAAGACTATAAATTACTAACCATCTCTTTCACTTCACTGTTCACTTTAAATTGATTTTTTAAATTTTTCTTAGTCAAGTGTTCTATTGTTCTGAAGATACACCATGACCATGCCACCTCTTAGAAAAAAAAGTGTTTAATAAAAGTATTTAAATTTAGGATTGCTTACAGTTTCATAAATTAGTCCTTTGTTATTATCATGTGGGTATTGTGAAATGCAGGTAGACATGGTGCTGGAGAAGTAGCTATGAGTTCTACATCCTGACTTGTAGGCAAAGACAACACTGAGCCTAGTGTGGGCTATAGAAACCTTAATTTCTATTTCCAGTAACACACTTAATCCATCAAGGCTACAAACTTTAATCATTCTCAAATGTTCCCATTCTCTGATGTCTAAGAATTCAAATATATGGACCCTCAGGGCCCATTCTTAATCAAAGAACCAGAATTTGTAGGAGCTTTTGCTTAAGTACATATATGTATGCACTACATGTTTGTCTTCTGCCTATGGAAACCAGAAGAGGGCACAAGATCTCATGGAACTGGAGATAAGGAGGGTTGAAGCTGCTATGGGCACTGGGAATTGAACTTAAGAACTCTTCAAAGACAGTAAGAGCTCTTAACTCCCTTCCCTATTGTATGTTCCCCAAATTCTTTTTCAGAAGAGTCATCTTCCTAATCTCCCTACCTACTTTTCCTTTTTTTTTTTTTTTTTTTTTTGAGACAGGGTTTCTCTGTGTAGCCCTGGCTGTCCTGGAACTCACTCTAGACCAGGCTAGCCTCGAACTCAGAAATCCACCTGCCACGGCCTCCCAAGTGCTGGGATTAAAGGCGTGCACCACCATGCCCAGGTTTTTTTTTTTTTTTTTCCCTACCTACTTTTAAGATCTATTCTTGATTGTTTTCTTATACTCCCATTTTACATTCAACCAATGATTAATTTTTACATTAACTTCATAATAAAGCTCAAATATTACTTTAATATATTCTACTACTTTTTTCTCTTATTCAAGAAAAATATATTTTTTTAATATATATATATATATATATATATATATATATATATATATATATATATATATAAAAGATATAGCTATTATAGCTATTAAAGTGCTTGGTTTTTCTTCACATAAAATCTGCAATGATATTTTGAAAACAAAGCTAACCATTCTTTCTCCATTCCTGTGGTGTCATAAAGTTAGCTTTATTCAAAACCAAATGTCTTGCATATGTATAAGCTTAAATGAAAAAAAAAAAAAAAAAGGCATTTGAGGCAGAAGAGGAAATTAAACAACTAATTGCTTGATTTTTAAAAATTTCCTTTTTTAACTTTTAATTATATCTGTTTGGGTGGAGAGTTGTATATCATTGTAAGTGCTGATATCTTCAAAGGCCAGTGGTGTTAGATCCTGTGGATCTAGAGTTAGAGGTGAGCATGTGTCAGCTGATGTGGATTCTGGTGTTTGAACTCATCTCTTCTGGAAGAACAATCCATGCTACTCTCAACCAACAATACATTTCTCAAAATTTCATGTGACTTAAAAAAGTGACATTTATGCTGAATTATTTCTACAAAACATATTTCTCTTACATGAAACAAAGAGCCATATCATTTCAGCATATGAAAAAAAAAGCCCTTACACACTTGAAAATGAAAAAAGGAAACAAAACAAAAAACAAACAACAGACAATAAAACAAAAAACAAAACCCAGGTACCCAGACTTACGAATTATACCAACCCAAATTATTCAATTTTTAAATCTTTTGCCCTTAGACATGTTATATCTGGAAAATAAAGACTTTATATTTTTTTGCCAGATCTTAGTTTTTGAATGACTGCATTTAAAGCATTAAGTCAAAACTAATACACTTATAATCACATTTTAATTAAACTTCAAACATGCCTTTGAGCTCCAACTCTATATGGTTACTATGTAACATTCAATCTCCTGATATTTTAAATTTGATACTTCTATTAGAATTATGCTATGGTTTGCCAAAAGATCAAGCCCATTACACTCAAACAGAGTTATTTAATTCAGTCCTTTTTAGGTTTTGGAATTTATTATTTAATCATATCTTCTAGTCTTTGCTCTGCAAATAAACCATTATATGAACACTATTTTATCATGTACACTTATTAATTAGATTATTCTCTGCTACATACATTTCAGTAGTAACTTGTGTGACAGGCCTAGAAACCTGGACATAGTAGTCCCAAGGCGAAAATTTCACGGAAACTTAGTCTCTTAGAATTGTGGCATCCTGTATAATGAATGTTCCAATAATATCCTTGCTTTAGCAGGTGAACAGATCTGTGTGTGTGTGTTTTTTTTTTCAGTATTGTTTTATTTTAAGTGCCTCTGAGCAATGACTTGCCAAATACCTAAGCAAAATTGAACTTTGCTTCCTGGCCTTCACCAATGCCCTAGGTAGTCCTTGAGCAGACCCTGGGATTGGAATTCAGTAAGAATGTTGCCTATTCAGTGGCATTCAGAATTGCCTCTAGTATTGTAAGAGAGATAGTGAAAGAAATCAGGCATTACTATCTACTACATAGAGATAGAAATCTCAGGGCAAGCTTAGCAAAGTAAGTTTAGAATTCTTATTATAGTTATGTATGGCAGACTACATTACTTATTAGTAGAAAGTCCCCCACACAATCACTTAGAATAATAGCTCAGATACTTCAATATGCAAGAATTTAAAAAATACATTAGGAAGAAGGAAGGCTGTGGTCTAAGAAGGAACTAGAGTAAATACTTAGAACTATAGATAGCTGAGTCACACCCATACACAGTAATTTACAATGGCCGAGGACTAAGGTGGACTATACAATAGACTAGAATTGGAACTATGGCAAGGGTGTGAAGCCCTTGCCCCTGGCTTCTATGATTAAGCTGACCTTAGGTGGGGCTGCTTTTGATCCCAGTTGTTAACATTGATTTTTAGCCCATTTGGTTCCTATTAGCTTTTAAGTATGCATTCTTCTCTTTTGTTGTAAAAGTAATTTTGCATCAGATAACTTCAATGTACCTTGAATGGCCTTAATGTATCACTTAATTTCTTTGTTTTCTGTAATATAAAAGACGGATGCCCACTTTGACGATAATACATTCAGATACCACACTTCCTTATGTCTTTGTCTGTTTGTCACCCTTTTTATTGCCAACTCCTTGCCCTCCTATATTCAGAAACCCTGGTTTCTACCAACAGATTGAGGGAGGCCAACTGAGGCAAGTCCATGGCAATTCTCTTCTCATGAGATTTACTTTATAGGTAGATATTTTCTAAAATGAAGCTACCCATGTATCTGTCAAATAAATTTTCTACCTAAAATAATGATATTAGGTGATAGTGAAAGACTTACAAAGTGAGGACTCCCCCATGTTCTGACTCAGGAGAGATAACACCCCATATCACTCACAAGAAATGGTCTTGATGCAAACCCCAAGAGGACTTTTATTCCAGGTGTGCTCTGGGACCCACAGTCCTGCACCATGCAGGTTTAGAGACCATGGAGCCCTGAGTAGCTGGGAGAGGGGGTATTTAAAGGAAACAACAACAACAACAACAACAACAACAACAAAACACAAATCAAGAGGGTGGGGAGGGCGTTATTGGAAAATAGCAAATATACCAGGTAAGAGTCACAAGGAAATGGAAGTCACAAGGAATAATACCTGGTAATTACGTGGTTATTTCTCAAGACAGGTTCTATGAGCCTCTAACAATAGCACATTTGCATAGCATAGCGGGTTCCAGCACTGGTCAGGGTGGCTTTTTTTTTTTTTAAACAAACACTTCCTGAACCCAGGAAGCAGGTGGGTGGAGGAATGTCCCTGTTTTATGATTAACATGCCTTGGAGCATTGAGTCACAAAGGCCACATTCTCAAGCCTGGGCCTAAAGGCTTAGTTTTGTTGTTGTTGATTTTATGTTACACTTTTTCATTCTCCACTTCTACTTAGAATCCTAGAACTAGACACTATCTTCTCCCTGATGCACATGATCTTTTAGGGCATGGTACTGTTGTCTCAAAACTAAAAGCAGCACTGCGCTAATTCTTGCTCTAATAAAGGCAACTAGCCTATTTAACACACATGGACCTATAATTAAAAGCAGAAGCAAAATTAAAAGGGGTCCCATAAGAGTAGAGAGTAGGGTGGTCAAGAGTACTAGACAAGGAAGGGCCTTTCCACCCAGTCTCAAGGTTTTCTGTGTGGTGTTGTCTAATGTATACCAAATCTCTAACTTTTACTTGCAAGACTCTTTTTGTGTAGGCCTCCTGGAGCTGCCTCTAAGCTTGCTGTCTAACCCACTAGAGCACATTTAGCCTAGAGAACAAAGGCTAGGAAAGCAGCATATTAGCACTATGTACAGAGGCTATTTTTAGCAGTGGAGAGGGTCCCCAATAGAGTAATTTATTTCCCTTTTTAGGTCCTGGATGGTTTTGTTCAATTCTATTACCTGTTTGGTTGTGTTTTCCTGTAGTTGTTTACAGGATTTTTGTGTTTCCTCATTAAGGACTTTTACCTCTTTAGCATTGTTCTCCTGCATTTCTTGAAGTGAGTTATTCATGTCCTTCTTCATGTCCTTCTTCATGTCCTCCACCAGCACCATGAGATATGATTTTAAATCCGAGTCTTGCTTTTTCGGTGTGTTGGGGTATTCAGGACTGGCTGAAGTGGGTGTACTGGGTTCTGATAAAGGTGAGTGGTCTTGGTTTCTGTTATTAAGATTCTTACGTTTGCCTCTAGCCATCTGGTAATCTCTGGAGTTGGTTGTTATAGTTGTCTCTGGTTGGAGCTTGTTCCTCCTCTGATTCTGTTGGCCTCTGTCAGCCGACCTGGGAGCCCAGCTCTCTCCTGAATCTCAGTGGTCAGAGCAGTCTCAGCAGGTAAGCTCTCCTTTTGCAGGGAAGATGCACAGAGTTTTGGTGTTCAGACCTGCCTCTTAGGTAAAGTTGAAGACCCTATATAGGGTCTGTCCTAGAAGATGTGTTGCCTCTGCGGTCTGTACACTCACCTTCACAGACTGGTCTCTGTGGGAGCCTTTGTAGTCTGTGAGCTGACCTGAACAGATGGGTCTCTGAGTGACCTGGGACCCAATATGGCTCTCTCACCAGTTCTGGCAGGAAAAGCCCTCCTAGGAGGAAGGAGAACTCTCCTTAGGCGGGGAGGGAGCCTGGATGTCTACATCCCCAAGCTGGGTCTGTTGCAAAAGGTGCACTGCTCAGCTGTTTGTTCACTCACCCTTTGCTGTCCATGAGCTGACCTGTGCAGGCTGGGTCTGAGCGATCCTTTGTGGTCCGTGAGCTGCCCTGAGCAGAGTCTATTTGCTAATTTTTGTTTGTTTGTTTGTTTGTTTGTTTTGTTTTGTTTTTCGAGACAGGGTTTCTCTGTATAGCCCTGGCTGTCCTGGAACTCACTTTGTAGACCAGGCTGGTATTTGCTAATTTTTAAGGAGTACTTTATTTACATCAATTCTACATCTCCTCACACCCTCTACAACTGATCCTATTCTCTTACATTCACTCTCAAATTAATTAATGTTTTATTTAGTGTTAATACGACATTCTGAGTCCATTTTGTGTTGTTCGTATTCATGTATTTAGTGATGAGAATATGATCGGATAACCTATCAGGGGGGCTTATTCCTTCATAAGACTTATACAGTCTTCCTAAGCATCTTGTACATCTTTATTTTTAATTAGGGTCTTGAGATACATTTTTCCATCCACCCTGACATGTCAACTGGTATTGTCTTTGTGTTAACATTTTTTGCATGACAATATTTTTTAGTTTCATGAGTGTAGCTTCATGACAAAAGGCATGATCTGATACAAATATCCTAGCTTAATAATAGCTCTTGCTTTTTTTTTATATTTCCTTTTCTATTATTGTCCTTGTATACATGTGTATATAGGATTATTGATGTCTCATTGAGAGTTAAACATGGAATAGTCAGTCTGTGTCTTAATTGTGATCAGCTGTGTATCTCTTTTTTGTTCTCTATCCAAAAGTAGTTTTTTGGATGAAATTTGAGCTACCTTTACCTATGTATATACAGATAAGTGTTTAGGGTATAGTTAGAAATTACATTGGTTTTGGAATGTGCTATAATACACTTTGCTCTACTTTCTATGATCTTACAAATTGTGGATATTTGACTATGTATATCGTACTAGGCTATTGAAAATGGTATAAGTCCAACTAGAAGTCTAACTTCAAAATATAAGTGTCACTAACACACATCATATGATTTTTTATCTTGATGGTCAATAATGTACTTTTTATGATTTTCACCTAGGTAGTTAAATTGTTTTCCTTCATTGATAACTTCTATAATAACTATGCATACTATGAAAACTAGTCTTTGGGGAAGAAGAAGCTTCCATGTCATTTACAATTTAGTCTTCTATGGGCATGGTGGCGCACACCTTTAATCCCAGCAATCAGGAGGCAGACAATAGAATAAAAAAGGTGGTTCCAATATGATCAAAAGAATCAGTAGAAGCATCAATATAACAGATCTATTAGTCAACAAGAGTTAAAGTCACACACACACACACACACACACACACACACACACACACACACACAAGCAAAACATATTCCCTTTTTTCTTGTCCTTTTCTTTGGGTTCTTACCAGAAATTAAAGATAGCATTTATATTGGGTCTTCCCACATCAATTGATGAAATCAAGACAGTTTCCCCTATAAAAGGTCGTGATCAAAACTGATGTACATAATCCCTCACTTACATTCTTCCTAGTTCATTCTTGATCATGTCAAGTTGAAAGTTAAAATTGTTGATCACAAATGGAAAAAAGTATAAGAACAAGAAAAGGTAGAGAAGTGATATGAAATGCTATCTTCTTGGTATATCATGTCCATTACTGTTACAAACACATATATATGCACACAAAGAGATAGAGATCAAATGGATTTCTGAGTGGTATGAAGTATATTAATTGACTAGTTGGGGAGAATAGAGTAAGTGAAATTAAGAGAGAGACAAAGGAGCTGGTGACTATGACAGTTATGTATTATACACATGTATGTAACTGCCAAAAACTAATAGTAGATATACAAAGTTATTATCACAATATAAACATATATAATATTGGAATCATAGGAGTGTATCTTCACAAGATTCTTAGTCTTTCATTGACTAATTCCTGGTACTTCTTGTCAATAAATTATTTTATGTTAGATATTTTCTTTATTTACATTTTAAATGTTAACCCTTTTCCTAGTTTTCTCTCCAAAAATCCTCTATTCCCTCTCCCTCCCCCTGTTCCCCAACCCACCCACTCCTACTTCTTGGCCCTGGCATTCCCTTACACTGGGGCATAGAACCTTCACAAGACCAAAGGCCTCTCCTCCCATTGACGACCGACTAGGCTATCCTCTGCTACATATGCAGCCAGAGACACAAGTCCCACCATGTTTTTTCTTTGATTGGTGGTTTACTCCCAGGGATCACTGGGTATACTGTTTAGTTAATTATTTTTGAAGTCCATCATGCTAGTTAGGTGTGTGTCAACATGAGTGAAGAAAGAGTTATTTAAAGGGTAGAGCCTCAGTTGTGAAAATCTTTCTATGAAGTTGACCTAGCCATGTCCAGCAAATTTTGGACAGTATTAATCATGAATTTGTAGACATGGGTGCTAGAAAATAATATCACTCTGATTAATGCATAAAGAACAAGCCAGTAAACAACATTCCTCCATTGCTTCTTTTCCCAGGTTTGTGCCCTAACTTCTGTCACAGATGGACTATAATGTGGAATTATTAAGGTGAAATGAATTCTAAATGTTCCAAGTTGATTTTGTGCAAAACTGATATCACATCAATGAAATTTCTTACTATGACATAAATGACATCAATCTTGACATTATAAGTTAATGAACATTCTGAAATCTAATTTTTACCTAGGTGTATAATCTTTTTAATTCACATTTTTCTTGTGAAATTAAGATTCTTTCTTCAAGTCAATACATCCTTAAATTAAGTCTCAGTCAATAGGAAAGGAGAGACAATTGAAGAAGAAGGAAATATGAATGAAGTCAAATCTGAGTGAATGATCTACGGGTAATGATGTAGAAGTTCATTTATCCAGTGAGAATGTAGATAAGCCGATTGAGCAGATTATGGAAAATGAAAAGTGTATAATTTTTTGTATATGACTCATGACATTATTGTGAATAAAGACCCTTTATTGGTAAGCTCTTAAAAACTAATTAGATTTTAGGTTATGCTATTATCAAGTATCACTCTTACTTTATGACAATATTGTTTTATAAATTCTAACAATAGCAAAATATTTTTATCTATGATTTTTTAAATTAAAATGCTCATGATCATTTTCAAGGTTAAACCTAGAGCACAGAGATCACTAAGCAAATATTCTACCACTAATCTATAATCCTAATCTTGTACTAAAATGTTACAATATCTTTAGTTAACATTATGATTTTGTCACTTTACATATAATTCTTATCTTTCTTTTGAATAAAAGAGTTTTGGGCTACATATAATCAACTTACTGAGACTCATAGGGACTCAATGATGTCAGGGAGCCTGTAAGTGTCTGACCTAGTTCCTCTGAATATGTTTGTGCTGAGTAGCTTGGTGTTCTGTGGAATGCCTAAAATTGGGAGGAAAGGCTGTCTCTCATTTGCATGCTTATAAGATCCTTCTCCTACTGAGTTGCCTCATGCATATTTGATGTGATGATGTATGGCTGGTCTTACTGTATGTTGTTATGACTTGTTTGGTTGATGTATCTTGGAGGCCTGTTTTTTATAGAGCAGGGGAAGAGGTGGAGTAGATATAGGAGAGAATGGATGTGGGGGAAACAAATAGAGGAAGTGAAAGGAGGGTAACTGGCAGTTAAGATGTTATAAACTAAAAAGCAGTAATTTAATAAAAGGTTACAATGAATTCTGGGTAGCCAGAAGCTGTGACCAGCCCCTTCATTTCAGCCAAGGAGACCCTGGACAGAGAATCAATATTTGGTGTTATCATCTGCTCTATGGAATCTAAGACAATGAGTGTGTATCCTTCCAACTGAAGGTTCTGTGTAGACTTGTTGCAGCAAGATGTTGAAGTATGTGCCTAAACAGGAAGGTACCCACAAAAACTCTACAGCCAGCTCTACTTCTGCCCAGGAACATATTTGACATATTATATTGTCATCCAACTTCTTAGTGCTTCTCTCCCATGCAGCCTATAGCAGGCTATCACTAGTGATGTGTGTGTGTGTGTGTGTGTGTGTGTGTGTGTGTATATATATATATATATCACCTGTTATTGTTACCTCACAGACATGGGCCAGGGTCTAGATCCATTCTATGAACTCTGAATATGAATCCATATAGACATAATGGCATTACTACTGATAGTCACTTTTTCTGTGACTTGGTGATCTTCATATGTCAGCCTCTGGGGACACATTAAAGAAGAAGTATTAAGAATTCAGACAGGTAACTACAAGTCAGCCAGATAAAGGAAAATAGCTGACTAGGATTCTAAATGTCATCCCCCCAGCTAAGGACAATTATTACTCTTCTTCCTTCTATCCTTGTTCTCCACAACCCTATTTTCTAATTTTTTTAAGGACATGTTGTCATGGGAAGCCTTTAGTGTCTATGTGCAGCCTTGAAATCCCCTTATATGTCATAATGGTTTGAATAGGAATGGCCCTCAAAGACTCATG
The DNA here is from genome assembly GCA_902729485.2 of Mus minutoides. Taxonomy (NCBI): domain Eukaryota; kingdom Metazoa; phylum Chordata; class Mammalia; order Rodentia; family Muridae; genus Mus; species Mus minutoides. Next base: position 58,498 of record LR753723.1, on the reverse strand, counting down.
CATTTGAATGCTGGATCCAGAGGAAGTGCCATTATTAGGATGTATAGCCCTGTTGAAGTAGGTGTAGTGATGTCATTGTAGGGGTGGGCTTTGAGGTCTCCTGTATTCAAGCTATGCCTTGTATGGCACACAGTATCCTGATGCACATGGATTCAATTGTAGAACTCTGAGATCCTTCTCCAACACCATCTCTGCCTGCATGCTGTAGTGCATAAATTAATGAAGAGGTTATAAGACAAATAAATCCAGGAAACATAAATGGATGTTACATATAATAGTAATATAAGGAAAACAAATACAAAGGAAAATGTTTATGAAAGTAAAAAAGGTGATATAAATAATTAAACTTCATTTTATTATATATATTATTTAAATATGAAAGGTAAATATTATCTACTTTATAAAATTCCTCAATATGATATAAATAGTCTTCATTACAAAGGAAATAAACAAGGGACAATTGACAAAGCAGGAGGAAATTAGAAAAGTAATAAAACATTTATTTAAATAAAAACAAAGCAAACAAACAAAACAAAGAGAAAGCATTCAGAATAAGAAGATTGGTTTTTCATCCTCTCAGGATGTCACTTGAATGGGCAACAATTCAGAACCTTGACCTGTGCCACCTATCTTTTTCTTCTATCTCTATGTGGCTAGTAAATCTTAATGTAAACAATAATCGCTCCCTCTGAGTTGTTCTTAGCTATTGTTATTAAAGCACATGATGGAATTCTTAGGGATTAGGATTCAGAATTTTCCCCAGTTGCTGATACAATTCTGCAGGTCAGCACTCATTCAATGGTTGAGATTCTCTTGTTCTATGTGTTTGTCTATAGAAAGGGAACAATGATAAAAATTTTGCCTCTAAACCTACTGATTCTGATAGCTTATTTTAACACGGCTTGTTATCCGTGTATTGATTGAATGCTTGCCCCCAGAAAAGGTTTCTAAGCATCCATATACAAAGGGACAGCCAGTATGTTTGCATAACTAAACTGTAAATCATATTGGTACTGACTCCAGTGTGAATTGCACTTATTTCCTGTTCCTTTTTTCACCATTGTACACTTCCTCTCTAAAGTCTACCTAGAGCTTGCCTCTCTAAGTCAATATGTTAACCACTCAAAGTATACTCAGTAAAATATATTCTATCTCTTGTCAATGATAAAGGTAAATATTTGTCATTAACTTGCAGTTATATTGGTTCCAGGAAGCACAAAGCCTCTGGACAGAGATCTTTCAAGATGAAAGTTATTATTCATGAGCACACAGTTTTAATAACATTTAAATGTCCATAGTGATAATTTTAAGTCACACCAAAATTTGCTATTCTTGATTTTAAATTTAGTATTTCATATATTTTAGATTTTTGGAAATTTATATATAAGTATTTTATTTTATTGTCTCTACCTCTCCCTCCAACAGATACCAGATTTCAGCTCCCTCTTAAATCCTTGTATTAACTACCATATTATTATTTCACTACTATTGTTACACATGCACACACTCACACTCACACTCACATAAGCACATACAGCATACTAAGTCCATTTCTTGTCGCTCAAAGGTATATGTGTTTAGGCTTGACAATTTAGGAACAGCTAATTGATAGTGGCTGAGACTTGTCAGTAGGATATGCATATCCACTAATGTTTACTGTACTATTTTTACCTACCATGATATTAAAACAACCTAAGTTTTCAAGAAATTGATAATCAAAACATAAAGTATCATGCATATACAAAATTTAATACTACTTACTATTTAAAAAAATGAAGTCTTAAGGGCATCTAATTTCAACAGAGAGCTCAAGGATCTATGTGGATAAGGAGACTAAAGATGTAAAAAGCCAAAGATTGTGAATGGCTCTAAGGAAATATCTTTCAGGCAATTGACTAAAATATATAAAAACTCACAAAGATTTGTACAAGCACTAGTCCTGCATAAATAAATTTAAAACAGTTAAAATCCCAGGACAGAGAAAGCAACATTCTCGGTATATCATTCACACTCCAGGGCATACCTCATGCTTATGCATATGTGACTAACTCTAAATGGATTGCAGATGTTTTTATTAACTTTTTTGTTACTTTTGGGTGATTTTTAGCTTCTTAGGCTTTGTCTAATATTCTTTGCTTTTCTTTTATGTAAAAGATAAGAACATAAAGTTTGGTGACTATGGAAAGGGCAAGACCTGGGAAGACAAGGTAAGAGAAACAATATGTTCAAATATATTGTAGAAACATTTTCAAAAATAGTTTTAAACTTTATCTTTTAATTTAAATACAGATGGATAACTGTACTTAGCGAGAAAGCCAAACAAACAAATAAAATACTGCATTAATTTCTAATAGTTTAAATCCAAAAATTGTCGAACTTGTACCTATAGAGCCTATGAGTCTTTAAAGAATAAAATATAAGAGGTCAAATGGAATAAGAAAACAATACTGAGAATTTAAAATAACAAAATATAGACATTATACAAAATTAGTGTACTATCTTAATCAGTTATAACACACAAAGTTAAAATTAGATCTACTTCTAGAAAAGTGTAAATCATAAAATAATTTGAAGTTTAGCTTTAATTTCATTATTAGAGTAATAAATTGAAAAGACAAAGTTTAGATTATACCTAATGCATAATATGTTCATATGGATCAAATTTTTATAATCATTGGTTGTTTTGAGACATAATCTCATGTCATATAGGTTTATTATGGAACTTGATATATAGCAAAAGATGACTTTGAACTCCATATTCTACTAACTCTGTTAAAATGTTAGAAATTTAGGTACAAGTATCATGTCTAGTAAATGCAGGTATTATATATATATACACACACACACACACACACACACACACATATATATATATATATATATATATATATATATACATACATAATTTTATATATTAAAATTATTTGTGTTAAATATATATATAACACAAATAATCATTTTATGAAGTCAATTATAACTAATTGAAATTAAAATAATAAAATAATGTCATAATAAAATATTTTCCATAATTTATGGCTATCATTTTTTATCATGAATTTCCTCCTATATTATATAAATAATACTTAGTATGTCAAGCAGTGCTGAACAGATGATAATGAAATTTCTTCATTATTTTTTATCAAATTTTCTTTTTTTTTAATTATGAAGATTTATTTATCTTTTAAAACATTTAATTTCAGAGTTAGAGGTAGAATTTTACAAATATATTGTGAGTTGCTAAAATAAGTAAACCATTGTTTGGATATATTATTTGTTTTATACAGAAGGGTTAACTAAATCTCTTACATTATTGATTAGGGTTCTTGAACTTGTTTCCCATACATCGTTGAAAATTTTTATATGTTAAGTAAAAATTTTTACAATTAATCTATTGAATTTTATTAATGATCTGTTTAGGAAACCACCTACTTTTCACTTCTTTTTTGTTTGTTTTATTTTTAAATGTTTTGATCTTTTATATATTCATGTATTTATTTATTTACACTCTAATTTTCTTTCACTCCCAGTCCATGTCCTGAATGTTCCACTTCCCATACTTCCTCCCAGACCTCCTTTCTCCACAAGGAAGTCCCCACCAACCACCAACTACCACCTACCACCTCTAAACTCCATGGGGCCTCCAGTCTCATGAGGATTATTTGCATCTACTGTAAATGAGCTTATACCCTGCAGTCCTCTGCCGTATATGTGTTGGGTGTGTCATATGAGCTGGCGTATGTTGTCTGGCTAGTGATCCAGTGTTGGAGATCTCCTAGTTCTAGATTAACTGAGATTTCTGGTCCACATAGAGGGTTGCCCTCCTCCTCAGTTTCTTTCAGCTTTCCATAATTCAACTACAGGGGTCAGTAGCTTACAAATATTTGCATTTGACTCTTTCAGCTGCTTGTTGGGTCTTTAAGAGGGCAGTCATGAATGGCTCCTTTTTGCGAGCATTCCATAACCTCAGTAATAGTGTTAGGCTTCATCTTGAACTGGATCCCACTTTAGGCCTGTTGCTTGACCATCTTTTGCCCAGGCTCCTCTAAATTTCTAACTCTGCAGTTCTTACAGACAGGAACAATTATGGGTCAGAGATGTGACTGGGATGGCATCCCCTTCCCTCACTTGACGCCCACTCTTCCTGCTGAAGATGGGCTCTATAAGTTCCCTCTCCCTACTATCAAGGCATATTTTTTATTAGATATTTTCTTGATTTACATTTCAAATACTATCCCAAATGTCCCCTATAGCATCCCCCCTTCCTATTACTCTACTCACTCACTCCCACTTCTTGGCCCTGCCGTTCCCCTGGATTAGGACATATAAAGTTTGCTAGTCCAAGGAGCCTCTCTTTCCAATGATGGCCGACTAGGCCATCTTCTGCTACATATGCAGCTAGAGACACGAGCTCTGGGGTTACTGATTAATTCATATTGTTGTTTCATCTATAGGGTTGCAGACCCCTTCAGCTCTTGGATACTTTCTCTAGCTCCTATATTAGGGGTCATATGTTCCATCCTATAGATGACTGTGAGCGTAAACTTCTGTAATTGCCAGGTACTGGCAAAGCCTCACAGAAGAGAGTTATATCAAGGTCCATTCAGCAAAATCTTGCTGGCATATGCAATAGTGTCTGCATTGGGTGGCTGATTATGGGATGGATCCCCAGGTGGTCCCTCCTTTTGAGTCCTGAGAGTATCTTACCTCCCAGGTCTTTGGTGCAATCTGGAGGGAAACAGAACCTGCTACCTCCCAAGGTTGTCTGTTTCAATTCTTCCTACTAACCCTCAGAGATTCAGTCATTTTCCATCACCCAATATCAGACCATGTTCCTATCTGTTTCCATAGCTAAATGACTGAGAAGCACCTGAAAAAATGTTCAACATCCTTAATTATCAGAGAAATGCATATCAAAACAACCTTGAGATTCCACCTCACACCAATCAGAATGGATATGATAAAAAATCTCAGGTGACAACAGATGCTGGCAAGGATATGGAGAAAGAGGAACACTTCTCCATTGCTGGTGGGATTGTAAGCTTGTATAATCACTCTGGAAATCAGTTGGTCAGTTCTTCAGAAAATTGGAAATATTACTACCCGAGGACCCAGCTATATCACTCCAGGCCATCTACGGAGAAGATGTTCCAACATGTAATAAGTAAACTTGTTCCACTATGTTCATAGCAGCCTTATTTATAAGAGCCAGAAGCTGGAAAGACTCCAGATATCCCTCAACAGAAGAATGGATACAGAAAATGTTGTACATTTACACAATGGAGTACTACTCAGCTACTAAAATCAATGAACTCATGAAATTCTTAGACAAATGGATGGAACTAGAAAATTTCATCGTGAGTGAGTTTACCCAATGACAAATGAACACGCAGGGTATTCACTCACTGATAAATGGATATTAGCACAGAAGCTAAGAATAACCAAGATAAAATTCACAGACCACATGAAACTCAAGAAGAAGGAAGACCAAAATGTGGATACTTCAGTCCTTCTAAGAAGGGTGGTCAAAATACTCATGGGAGGAGATACAGGGCCAAAATTTGGAGCCAAACCTGAAGGAAAGATCATCCAGATACTGTCATACCTGAGGATCCATTTTATATATACAGTTACCAAACCCAGTCATTATTGTGGATGCCAACAAGTACTTGCTGACAGGAACCTGGTATAGAAGTCTCCTGAGAGGTTCTGCCAGTCTGTGACAAATATAGAAGTGGATGCTCACAACAAACCATTGGACTGATCACAGGGTCTCCAAAGGAGGAGCTAGAGAAAGGACCCAAGGAGCTGAAGGTGTTTGCAGCCTCTTAGGAGGAGCAACAATATGAACCAACCAGTAACTCCCAGAGCTCCCAGGGACTAAACCACTAACCAAAGGGTACACATGGAGGAACCCATGTCTCCATCCACATATGTAGCAGAGGATGGCCTTGGGGGCCATCAATCAGAGGAGAGGCTCTTTGTTCTGTGAAGGGTCCATGCCCCAGTATAGGGGAATGCAAGGAGAGGGAATTGGGAGTAGATGGGTTAGTGAGCAAGGGGAGGAAGTGTGGGAAAGGGGATTTTCCAAGAGAAAAAGTCAAAAGTGGATAACATTTGAAATGTAAATAAAGAAAATATCTAATAAAAAGTTAAAAAGTAAAATAAACAGAACATTATTTTTTTTTTCATTCTATGAAGCCACAATTACTCTGATACTTAAACGACACAAGGGCCCAACCAAAAAAAGAGAAATTCAGACCAATCTTACTTATGAGTATCAATGCAAAAATACTCAATATAATTCTTGCAAATCAAATCCATGAACACATAAAAATCATCATTCATCATGATCAAGTAGGCTTCATCAAAGGGATGCAAGGTTGGTTAAATAAATATACATAAATCCATCAATGAAATCTACCCTATAAACTAACTCAAAGAAAAAGAAAGCACCTGGTCATCTCCTTAGACTCAGAGAAAGCATTTCAGAAGAAAACCACAAACCTGTTGGTTAAAAGACTTGGAGCTATCAGGAATTCAAGGTCCACAACTAAACATAATAGAAGCAATTCATGACAAACCAGTAGACAATAATAAATTAAATGGACACATACTTTAAGCCATCCCACTAAAATCGGGTTAGGATTTTTTAAGTGTTGAATTTTCTTTGACAGTTGTGCCAAACTCTTCTGTGGTAATTTCTACACCTGAGATTCTCTCTTTTATCTCTTGTATTATGTTGGTGATAATTAAATCTCTAATTTCTGATGTCTTTCCTAGGTTTTCAATTTCTAGGTTTACCTCCATTTGAATTTTCTTTATTTTTCTACTTCTACTTTTAGGTCTTGGGCTTATTCAATTCCTTTACTTGTATTGTTTGTTTTTTCCTCTATTATTTTAAGAGCTTTATTTGTTGCCTCTTTATGAGCTTCTCCCTGTTTACCTGTGTTTTCCTATATTTCTTTCAGTGAGTTACTGATATCCTCCTAAAAGGACTCTATTATCTTCATGAGATAGGATTTTAGGTCAGCTTCCTGATTTTCAGGTATGTTGGTATATCCAGTGCTTGCAGTGGTGGGAGAACTGGGTTGTGATGATGCTCACATATATTGGCTTCTTTTGCTTATGGTCTTGCACTTGCCTTTTGCCATCTGGTTATTCCTGGTGTTTGCTAGTCTGCGTAAATCTGTCCACAGTATGCCTCTTTTGATCCTGGGTTGCTTCAGGTCTTCTCGTAGGCCTTTGGTCCTGGATGTGGCAGACCACCTGTAGGGCCTTCCAACTGGGGGAAGAGGGGTAGAGAACCTGCTGATGTGTTATCTTGGTTTCAGTAGACCTCCTGGGAGGCCTTCATACTGTTAGATCTTCAGAGGAGTAGTCTAGCTCTTTTGCTGGGTTAAGATGTTCTCCAGGGGCCCTATGGACTGAGGTATCTGTTTTCCTGTGGTTAGCAGAACTCTAGGGAGGATTTCAGTCTGTTGGGTCAGTTTTGTTTCATTCCACAGAGTGCCTGTGAGGTCTTAAGACTGTGGTTGCCCTGTGTACAGAAGAGCTCCTGGCATTCCTTCAAGCTGTGTTGTCTTCAGGGGAACAGACAAGATGGCAATCAGTTCTTCAGTTGACCTGTTTACAGCAGTTCTGCAATGCTTCAGGGTGTGGTGTCAGTTGCCTGACTGCTCTGAGTACAGGAGATTTTCTGGGATGGCTCAGGGTATTGTGTATTCAGGGGAGCAGATTGGCTAGCAGTCTGTCCCAACAGAAAGATCAGGTAGACAGGTAGGCAGGGGCTTGGGAAATGATGGGTTCTGAGTCCACTGGGATCCCAGAGGCTGCTATAGGATGTTGGGGGTTCTTACCAACTGCTCTGATTGCAGCAGGTCATCTGGGATGGCTTAGTATACAGTGTCTTCAGAGGAGCAGACTAGCTAGCAGTCTACCCCAGCAGAAAGACTTCACTTCTTTTATTAATAAAGTTTCCAATCTTAATGATGAGCCTTTGGTTTATAATCTTAATGAGTATTACATGTATATAGTGAGTCACTTTTCTTTCAATTTTAAAATGCCTTGTTTTTCCAGTATCTAAATATTTCTTCATGTATATGGTATGATTTATTGGTGGTATTCTGTGAACTAATGTATTTATATGTCATACATTAAATATTTGGGTCATCTATATGATGGAACACAGGGCCCACAATGGAGAATCCTAGTGACAGAAGCCCAGGAGCTGAAGGGGTCTGCAACCCTATAAGGGGAACAACAATATGAACTAACCAGAACTCTCCCCAGAGCTCCTGTCTCTAGCTGCATATGTAGCAGAAGATGGCCTAGTCGGCCATCACTGGGAAAAGAGTCCCCTTGGTATTGCAATCTTTATATGTCCCAATACAGGGGAACGCCAGGGACAAGAAGTGGGAGTGGGTGGGCAGGGGAGCAGGGCGGAGGGGGGGAGAGGGAACTTTCAGGATAGCATTTGAAATGTAAAATAAGAAAATATCTAATAAAAATTGAAAAAGAAAAAAAAAACAAGTAAAAAAAGAAAAGAAAAAAGAAAATGTCAGTATTTTTCATAGTCTATTTTCTTTCTGATATTCTCCAAATGCTTGATGTTGTTCCACGAGTTATATTGTTTCAATTACAATTTATTTTCCATCTTGTTTCACTATTTTCATAATTAGAATTTTACCAACTTTGTTGAACCTCATGTTTTCTTGCTAAAATCATCTTTTAACCTCATTTGCATTTGTCCATCTTCAGCCATATACTTTAATCTAATAGTTTGTTTCATTTCTTTACTATTCTTAGTGATTTTTTTCTTCTTTTATTTTATTCTTTGAACCTTTATTAATATGTTAAATACAGCTACTTGTTGGTTCTTTAATCAGATACCCGAATTCTCTGAGATACATGTTATTGACATATTTCATTCTTCTCCGTTTATTGAAGCTGACTTCCCTTTTGCTTTGCTCCCATTGAAAATTGTTGCTATTGTTTCTTCTGAACCTGAACATTAGTATTTTATAATGGAAAGAATAGAAATCAGATTTCTCATTTTCTCAGGATTTGCTTTTTATTGTTGTGTTTCTGTGCATGTGGTCAATCAAGCATCAAGGATATCTACACTATTTTCTGTGACTCATCATGTAGAAGGAAATAGAATTTTCCCATACTTACCATCAAAGAACCACCCAAAATGCATCATCCATTTAATTTTTTTAAAGAGAGGATGGCTATGATTTCCATACTAATAACCATGTGATCAAAAGAAGCCATTAACTATCAAAACACAGAACATTAATATATTAGTTACAGTAATTCTGTTATCCACCATAGCTCCAGAAATCTCTATTGCAAACAAAAGTTTTATTCCACAAATGACATCAGAATAATGTGCTGAAATAATCTGATAAGATTCAGAGATGAATATAAAAACATTCACATAGCCTTAAGAGTTTCAAAAAAAGTATTTCAGTAAGCTTGTGTGTGTGTGTGTGTGTGTGTGTGTGTGTGTGTGTGTGCGCGCGCGCGCGCGCACACGCACCTGCGCACGTATACTTATCTCTGTAGTGGAAAGACATGATTTTAACTTTTTTTTATTGGATATTTTCTTTCTTAACATTTCAAATGTAATCCCCTTTATGGTTTTCACCCCAGGATCCCCCTATTCCACCCACTACCCCTACTACACTTGCTTCTATGAGGGTGCACCCCATCCACCTACTCCCAACTTTCTGCCCTGGCATTCTGCTACACTGGGAAGGGCCTCTCCTCTCACTGACATACAACAAGGCCACATATGTGGCCAGCACCATGGATCACTCCATGTTTACTCTTTGGTTGTTGGTTCAGTCCTTGGGAGCTCTGTGGGATCTGGTTTGCTGATATTGTTCTTTCTATGTTATGCAAATATCTTCATCTCCCTCAGGCTTTTCTCTAACTCGTCTATTGGGGACCCAATTCTAAGTCCAATGGTTTGTCTGTGGGTATCCTCCTCTATTTGTCAGGCTCTGGCAGAGACTTTCAGAAGACAGCTAAATCATGGTTTGGTCAGCATGCACTTCCCAGAATCCACAATAGTTTTCTTTCTATGTTTTGTGGCTCTATATGGGATGGTTACCCAAGTGAGGCAGTCTCTAGATGGCCTTTCCTTCAATCTCTGCTGCACAGTTCATTTTCATATATGCACCCATCAGTATTTTATTTCCCCTTCTAAGAGGAACTGAAGCATTCACATTTTGGCCTTCCTTCTTCTTGAGCTTCATATGGTCTGTGAATTGAATCTTGGGTATTCTGAACGTCTGGGCTAATATCCACTTATCAGTGAGTACATACTCTGTTACTTCCTTTGTCACCTCACACAGGATGATATTCTTAAGTTCCATTCATTTGCCTGCAAATTTCCTGAAGTCATGTTTTTAATAGCTGAGTAGTATTCCACTGTATAAATGTTCCACAAATACACCCAAAAAGAGTAGACAAAAGGAAATAATCAAATTCAGGGCTAAAACCAACCAAGTGGAAACAAAAACAGACTTAATCCAGAAGTATTTTATTCTTGAGAATTGTTTCCACTCTCCCATTTTTTTTTTTTTTGCTATCCAAGATTAATTTGCAAATTGATCTTTCTAACTCTAAAAAAAATTAAGTTGACTTTTAATGGGGATTACACTGAGTCTGTTGATTGCTTCCAGCAAGATGGCCATTTCTACTATTTTAATCCTGACAATCCATGAGCATGGGAGATAATCTGGCTATAGCTATGGCTGAGTGCGAGATCTGTTAACAGAAGGGATCAATACTGCATCCATGAGGTAGCATCCATATGGGGAAGATTCATATGGCCATAATTCAAGTGATAGAAATAGGAATGTTTCCACTCAATATCACTTCCTGTGACTCAGCAGAAATCTTCTACTTCTTGTACTCAGGAACTTAGATCTGTAGGCATAGAAGTTTTGTTTCCAGACAGGGGAGTTTAATAGCCAGGAAACACAACAAAACATCATTGAATTGAATGTTTGTACTTTCCTCTGACAAATTTGATATTTTTTAAGCCAACAAGTTAATAAAGAAAAACAAAACAAAACAAACAAACAAAACAAGGTAGTAGTATTAAGAATGATGAATTTTTCAGATGATGGGGAGATATTAAATTGTATCTCCAAAATGGAAGATTATGTCTAGAGTGCAAGAGGTCCTTTACTGAATCTCTTGATGTACCATGCTAGGGTAGTTTGAATAGGAATGCCCCTCATAGACACATCTGTTTGAATTCCTGGCCCGCAGTGAATGGTAGTATTAGGAGGTGTGGCCTTGTTGAGGTAGGTACATCCTTGGAGGAAATGTGTCACAAAGCAGTAGGCTTTGAGCTCTCAAAACCTCAATCTAGGTCTAGTGGCTTAGTCACTTCCTGGGTCTGCAGACCCAAGTTGTAGAACTCTCAATTCCTTTAGCACTGTGTCTACCTGAATGCCTCTGTATTTTCTGCCATGATGAGAATGAACTAAACATCTGAAAATATACACCATTCCCTATTGTTTTTTTTTTCTTTATGAAAGTTGCCATAGTAATAGTATCTCTTCACAACAATAGAAAGCCTAAGATATATGTCCTGAGATGAAAATCTATGTAAAACTACAACACTGTTTGAAACCAGGATGACAAAGGGCAAAGATCATTCAGAAATAAAAGCTATGGTTCATTTCTTCAGGAAAAGAACCAAGACTTCCAAGGTACTTGCTGGGAATAAAAGGAATGTTTAACAGAACACAGTATTTTAAAAGAACTGCTAAAGCCTTGTAACAAATTGAAGAGATGAGGGTTTTAATTAGCATGAGAATTTCTGACATATTTTTAAGAACGTGTTTGTGCTTGTATACATATTTAAACACATATTTTTCTTTATATTTACTGTAGCATCAATTGAGATAAAATCAGTGGTTACTGTCATAGTTAAGTTATTAAACACAGAAAGATTAGGCATTCTATAAGAAAAATTACTATGCATTCTATAATAAGTAATGTGTTTGTATTTGTACATGGTAAAATATTAGGTAGAATCATGATGTGCTCATTGTTTTATATTTGGAATTTAAACATGATAAAATAAATGTGATTATATCTTATGTTGATGAGGGTTGGATATGTAATGCCTAATTTTAGCTCTCTACTAGATTAAATCTGGTATCAACCAAAACCCAAGTAGCTGGGCATTCTTACTCTTCTCTTGAGAAATATTCTCTTTAGGCGTTTTTTGTTGTTGTTGTTGTTGTTGTTTTGTTGTTTTTGTTTTTGAGACAGGGTTTCTCTGTGTAGCCCTGACTGTCTTGGAACTCTCTCTGTAGACCAGGCTGGCCTCAAACTCAGAAATCTGCCTTCTTCTGCCTCCCAAGTGCTGGGATTAAAGGTGTGTGCCACCACTGCCCGGCTGAGAAATATTCTTGAGTACATCATGTATATAAGGTGGAATGACCAACCATAAATATGGCCCATACCTTCTGGTCAAAATCTACATATAAGGACATGGGAAAAGAACCTGTTTGCTTTTGGCTGCTTGCTTTCTCTCTCTCTCTCTCTCTCTCTCTCTCTCTCTCTCTCTCTCTCTCTCTCTCACTCTCTCTCTCTCTCTTTCTGGCAAGGTTATCTATCTTGTTTCTGAAGCATTCCTTCACTGATATTTGAACTTACTTCTTGTGGATTACAAATTACATTTAATATCAAATGAAGCATCCAACAATGTGGACTAAACAGTTGCCAAATCCTTAGCCCACATATTTAGATGCTGATATATATATATATATATATATATATATATATATTCAAGTATTTTTTCTTTAGAGAGCTCTGACTCTCTGAATAACATAGATGCAGTTTCTTCAAGGAAAATTATACTATTGATGTAAAGCTAATAAAACCTGCAGGAGATGTGTATACTGTGAATTTTAAAATTACAATTAAAATATAATATAAATAATTGGGGAAATACCCTTAATACAGATGATGCATTCTAGAAAAACAATGTCAGTTTTGGTTAAAGCCATCATCCGGAAATATGGAACAATATTTCAAAATCCTGAGAGTTCTGCTTTATAAAATATATGGTAGATTATTTTGAAGTCCTAGAATTATTATAAAACAATTAATAGAAATTAACAAAAATGAAAACACAAGAGAGCTTTATAACTGATGCTCATGTGGAGTTCATAGCCCCAATAATAAAATAATGTTACACACACAGTTCCGTAGATATATAGATCAATGGGACAGAATAGAGAGTCAGAATTTGATCCACACAGCTGTATTTGTTATGTATTATTTCTTACAGTCTTTAAATGACTATCCAATTATATCTCTAATTTCAAAATGTGTTTGTAACATAATTGAGAATACTACCTGGGTTTATATAATCAAAATATATACCTAGCATCATGAACTGGATAATCTGTAGAATGCAGCTGTTCATCTCCTTTTCTGTTTTCTGTTTGCTTTATTTTTATCTTCTCAACAAATCTAATTAATGTTCAAAAGATGTCATAGCATGCAAGCAGGCATGGTCTCAAACTCTTTATTAAACAATATGAGCTTATGCAAATTATGAACTGTTCATATCATTTCACTTCTAAAATGATAAATCAAGATTTTTGAAATATATATAAAGATAAAACATATTTTCTCTTAATTTATTTGAATTTTCAATCATTCACCAATCAAGACAATTTCAATATGCACTGAAAAATGAAAGACCTTAACTGTTTTGTACTTCATGCATGAGTAAAAGTATAAATAAAAGATGTAATAAAGTTCTGAAAGTCTATTATTATGCTTTTATAATAATGTTTACATTATTATAAATTCACAGACATGTGTTTATCTATCTTCAGAATGGTCTTAGTTTGCTAAGTCAGTGAGATTTCAAAGTGATCTATCTTTACATATGTTAAGAATATTTTTAATGAAAAAATAAACCCAGTTGTTAAGTCGGAATTAATGTTCATTTTCTTTGACTTTCTTGAATTATAATAAACACCTCAAAAATTAATATTGTTTCCTTTATTATAATGCTAAATGAAATAAAACAAAATTATTCAAACATTCACTTTCCTGTATCATTTCTAAATCACTAAAGAAATATAAAAATTTTGAACAAATAGAATACCAATATCAATATGTATAACTCTTTTATAGAGTCAAAAGCTGTTATTTTTTTGTTGTTGTTGTTTTTTGTTGTTGTTGTTTTGGTTTGTTTGTTTGTTTGTTTGTAGACTAGGCTGTCCTCGAATTCAGAAATCCACCCGCCTCTGCCTCCCAAGTGCTGGGATTAAAGGCGTGTGCCACCATGCTCAGCTGTTATTTTCTTATGAATATATAAAAAAATATAAATAGTAGGGTCATTATGAAAGTTTAGAAAAAGTTTTTGGCAGAGGATCAGGACATAAGTTAATTGCATGTGTGTGTGTGTGTGTGTGTGTGTGTGTGTGTGTGTGTGTGTGTGTGTATGTATGTGTGTGTGACTATGTGTGGAACATTATGTACACATGAGTGCTGCAGAGGACAGAACAGTATATTAGATATCTTAGAACTGAAGAAACCAGATGCAAGACACCTGACTTGGATGTTGAGATTGGGGGCTCTGAATTCTCAAGGGCAATTTTTTATGTGTTGAGCCATTTCTTTCAGTATCCAACAGCACTTCTAGGGATAAATATAATTTTTCTAAAAGATGGGCTCAAATTACATGGAAAAAATCAAGTAAGAAGAACAGTAAATACTATGTTTTATGATATACGTTAATGTGTTAGGCTTATTTTCATAGTATGTTTGCAATTGAGCTTTATGTCTCTGGTATATCATTGTTATTGTGGTTCGATATAAGTAAAATGATGTATTTCCCTATGTTTTATATAAAACAAAGCAATAAATAATAGTATTTTCCAAAATCTAATGGATATGCCAGTAATGATATTTTATATAATCTTGAATCTATTAACTTGGAAGTCTAAATGAAAATGTACAATAAAATTATGATATTCTATATTTAACTTTGACTATAATAATTATCTAGTTTCTAAGTATAGGCTTTAACTGTAAAGCACAGTTATTAAGAGCAAAAAATCATTAACTCTGGGACCTTGGGCAAATTACTTCAATTATCTGTACTTTAGTAGCTTCAACTATAAATTAGAATAAAATAAAATTAATAATAACAGTGTTCAAGAAGATAAAATGGGCTTTTGTACCTAAAGAGCTTTTGTAAATTAAAAGCATTATAAATCTTAGATTTTTATTTATTTTTATGATTTAAAAATGAGTAACTGCCAAAAATCTTTGAAATGTTAAATCATAATTTTCAAGCTGAAACTATTAATTTTAATAATTTTATTCTTGTGACGGAACTTCCAATATACTTGGAATTCAATGTATGGTACAATAAAAATGGTGGGGTGGTCATCTGGTAGAATAATATTTTTTAGAGTATCCTTAAAGGAGATTATGAATGATATAAATATTTTATTTGAGGGACTCAATAAACCAGGTGGTAATCCTCCACACAGGTTTAAATTATAAAAATTGATAGAATTGATGAATAAAACAAAACAGGCAAATTATAAATCACATTGAGAATCCAAAGAGATCAAATTAGATAGAAGTAACATAGATTATATTTCATTTCTATCTGGGCTACTGAAATAGAATAGCAAATTATATTACTGCCATTATTATTTCTCCAGGTTTCATACTTGAATTTCAAATAGGCATGCACAATTTTTTTGAAATTGTGATATATTTCATGTTCAAAAAAGTTTGAAATCAAATAATAAAGTTAAATTATGATATAAACAATAATGGTTAAATAAGAATATGATTTTATAATGTGCTGCATTCATAGATATGTTTGGCTTCATGTGAGCTCTGGGCAACAGATTAGATACATGAAACCATCAATTAAGTTTCTCAGACATCTCTTTACCCTGTATATTTCCCTTGATCACCATCCTTCACTGCATAGCAAATGACTTTACAGGCACTAATCATATGAGCCAATGAAATATACCAAATCAAAATTTATCTAGCTATCTAGCTACTCATCTGCCTTTTTTTTTTTTTTTTTTTTTTTTTTTTTTTTTTTTTTTTTTTTTTTTTTTTTTTTTTTTTTTTTTTTTTTTTTTTTTTTTTTTTTTTTTTTTTTTTTTTTCATATTGCTTCTGGTAGTCTACAGAATGTGGAAAAATACAAAGTTGACATTGGGTGCTGTTCTTTTTCTTTTAGATAGTTTCTTTACATAAATTTCAATACTATCTGTCCCCTTTCCTGGTTTCCCTCTGAAAACCCCATATTCCATTCACCCCCCTCCCCCTGTTGCATAGCAACACACCCACTACTGCTTCCCTGTCCTGGAATTCCCCTACACTGGGGCACTGAGCCTTCTCAGGACCGAAGGTCTCTCCTCCCATTGATGTCCAACAAGGCCATCCTCTGCTACATATGCAGCTGGAGCCATGGGTCCCTCCATGAGTATGCTTTGGATGGTTGATTTGTTCCTGGGAGCTCTGGCGTTATTTGTTGTTTCATACTGTTGTTCATCTTATGGCACTGCCTCTTTCAGCTCCTTTGAACCTATCCCTAGCTCCTACAGTACCATTTTTAGTGTTTTGTGAATTGTGTTTGGATTTATAAAAGTAGGATTTTTTTTAAAGACAGGTTCTCACTATATGATTCTGGGTGGCCTGGAATTCAACAATGATCTACCTCTCAATGCCATCAGATTGTTGGCATCAAAGTTGTGTGCTACAATTCTTTGATCTAAAAGACGTTTCTTATCTGATTAGATTTTAGTATGTAAGTATAAACTCTCATTCCCATAGTAAGTTTGACATTGATAATAAAGATGTAGACAAACCTGTATTAGAGTACCTCTAATCAATCATGTATAAATTCTGGGAAGTGGAAAACAACACTTAATTTTAAACATTCTGGAAAATTTACCAATGCAGTAAAGTTGACTGGATACTCAAACATCACTGGACAATGAAATGCTTATGTATTCAAAATCCATGATTAGAAATTTCTATATATACCAGGGAAGACATTTTACCTTCTGAAGTCAGTGTTGAGATTGGGGAAAATAAAAACTCAGAACTTCATGCTATCATATGATTTATTATGAGACAGATTAAAGTATCAGTGTACACGTTTCTTATTATTAAAATTAAAAATATTAATATATAATAAATACAAATCTCTAAATAAAATATGAACATAAGGAATATTTTTATGAAACTGGTGATATTGAAACAATAAATTCTATTTTAACTTTACATACTTTTCATATATATATACATATATATGATTATGTGTATATATATATATATATACATATATATATATATATATATATATATATATATATATATATATATATATATATATATATATATATATATATATATATATATATATATATATATATATATATATATATATATATATATATATATATATATATATATATATATATATATATATATATATATATATATTTGTATATATAATTGCATCTGTAAATTCACATGTACGTACACATGCATATACACGTATGCAATCACACTCAATAAATGTGTTTTTTCATAGATCTACCAGAAGTAAGTAAGTAGCCTTTTTACACCTAGTTTTTCTGTGATTTAGAGACTGCATTCTCACCCAACTGGCAATTCCATCAGTTACATCAATGTTTGCACTATCATCTGTCCCCTGATGAAACGGAAGTGATCAATCCTGAGGGAGTAAACATAGCAGGTAATTTCATTTTACTTAAGGCTCATCTCTATCAGAGTTTTTGCTACATTCTCAAGCCTAGACTCAAAGTGTCAGGAAGCCTCCAAATGACTTGAGTATGAGTCTTTAGGAGGTGGGCATCATGCCAAAACAATAGAGTTTTCAAGTGAACACAATAAAAGATCTATGAAACAAGTGTGAGCATGTTCATTGGGAAAGTACAGTAATAGGGGCACATAAATTGAAATGAAGGCAACTTTATTGAAACAAGCTCAGTAAACATAGATCTTGTACTTAATATTAGAGTCTGTTGGTTTAGAAAACATAGCCAAAATTTAATGATTGTCTGACACATGTACCTAATATTTGAACATCATGATTAATCAGAATTGTCTGATCTCTCTTGTTTCAATATATCCAAGTAATTAAAACTCTGAGGAAGATTGAGATTTTTATTATACTTTTCCTTCAATTCCTCATTATCAACATCAGAATCTATAGTATCTTTTCAGTCAGTATATATTATCTATATTATGTACGTGAAATATGCTTTAACAAAATTAGTGAGGAGTGTCAAGAGTTCTTGAAGTGCTGGTGTTATTGTTGCCTGTCAAATTGTCTATTTGTCTTATGCAGAAATTTAGGTCTTGTAGAAAGACAGGAGACAATTGCAGATTTTTCACTAATATTTCTTGTTCTTTACCAAAATGCTACATGCCTTTAAATCTGTCACAGTGATAAAAAAAAAAAATCCTCATTTTTCTCGAAGTTTCTTATGAACAAAAAGCTCAGGCTGCATTCAGCTGGCATTCCCAGCTTTGTATGTACAAAATGTACTTTTTATTCTTTTTCTCAGTGGTATTTCAATTTTCTAGTTCAATGTTATAATTGATTTTTTCAGGGAATTTAATTCTCTCTGGCTTCCAAAAGATATCACACCGGCTCATTGCACTGACCATATTATGGTGATTGGATTTATTAACAACAAATAAACAGAAATAACAACTACTCTAGATCTATTGGTGAGATATTTATTTGCCAGAGGGTGAGTTTCCATCTGGTATTTTAAAACTTGTATTATGGTAAAATTTCTAAGGGCCCTTTGCTGTACAGTTACTAGTGTAAAGATGAATTATATACATTCATATATTTGGTGCTTTATAGAATCAAAGAAGAGGTATGATACATAAGAACCCTGAGAAGTTAGGACTTTTCAATGGAGATTCAAAGAGGGGGGAATGTTCTACAATAGATGTAACCTGCTATCCGAGTTGCTTTGCCACATAATCTAGCAGATTCATAGTTAATGAAATTTCAGTGACAGATTGAGATGCTTTTTGGAACCTTGGCATGTACATTTGGGTGAATCACAATCCTGGTCCTTAGGATTCTGGAGCAATGCCTTTATTCCTCCACAGAAAAACTCAGCATTTGAGAAAGAGTTGTTAGCTTGCCACTAGCACTGAAGTTCAATGTTTATTAAATATACAATAATTGTGTGTCATTATGTAATTTTAGCTATTCTCCATGAAATTTGTGTTTTTCACTCTTTGACTCAAATACTCTGACCATTCCTAGTGACATTTAATTATCAAGCTGAAGTTGAATAATTGTATTTCCACAAAAGCAGATGTGTCAAATTTGCTACCAATATTGACCAATGCAGAGTCCTCTATATGTACACATTCTGTAGAGTAAATAGCCAGCTACATGTAGCAGGTTGATAGTAGGAATCTCTTCAATAGTACATAGTGTATGGTCTTACTCAAGTAACTACTAATTGTCAGTTTAGATTTCCCTTTCCTGACATGAAATGCAATGTTTTTACTGAAGATATGATCTATAGATTTAAAAAATATTTCATATAATACCAAGAAGTTCCATGTAGTATTGCAGCTCTTCAAAGAACTCATTGGACAGCATAATAATATTGTCAGTGGATTCATGTTTTCTCTATTCTGAAAGAGTTGTCTTGATTATCTTGATTATACATGCCTTCTTTAAAACTTTGTCATCCTGTCATGTATATGTAAGCTCCTTGTAAAAATAGGTATAGATATTTCAGACTGGAGAATACACACTCTCTCTTTCTAGATAGATAGATAGATAGATAGATAGATAGATAGATAGATAGATAGAGATAGATTACATAGATGATGTAGATAGAGATAGAGATATAGAGAAAGAGATGATATAGAGACAGATATAGATATAAAATCTCAAATTTTATATTTTAATATATATATATATATATCACATCATATATATATATATATATATATATATATATATATATATATATATCAAATATATTATCTTCTGTTATCATAGTAATGATTCACTAAGCTGGAAATACCTGACTAAAATTAGAGTGATGTCAATGATAAACACCACTAGGGACTTAGTAATAAAACTTTGTTTACTGTCCCTGTGACATCATATGTTGGTGGTTGATAAGGCTTAGTATCCAAACGTAAAATAGATTTACCAAGAGATGTAATATGACTATATTATTAAAACTAAAACTGTAGCCTCACTATTTTAGATTTATAATACCTACACATCAACAGGCAGAGAAGGGAGTTACTATCCTAGCTGTGGTAATTTATTCCCAATGTCACATAGAAATTGGTCTAATAATTCACACTGAATAAAAGACAGAATGTATCTAGTAGACAAGAGACACCTTAAGGGATTAAGATGTGTCAAATGCAAACAAACAATCCCTATCAAAACTGAACTAAGAGAGATTCAAATCCATCAGGAACTAAAGTAATTTCTGATATCAAGAAATACAGAGTATGGAGGAGGCAGAGAAACAGCTAGACCCAGGGCAGAGGTCCCTTCCGGTCTGCTCCAGTACCTGGTCACCTTGGGCACGGGGTCAGCAGACACCCCCACGGTCCCTGAGGACTCTCCACACATTCTTGGGACCACTGCTGAGTGGAACACAACTTCTGTTCCAATCCAATCGAGGGACCTGAGACAGCATTGGGGAAGCAGAGGATCAGCCAGACAAGGGGCATAGGTCCCTTCTAGCGGGTGCCAGCTACGAGACATCTTGGACACAGGGTCAGCAGACACCCCCATGGTCCCTAGAGGACTCTCAACACGACCTTAGGACCACTGGGGAGTGGAGCACAACATCTGTTCCAATCCAATCGTGCAGGACCTGAGACAGCATCAAGGAGGCAGAGAATCAGCCAGACCCTGGGCAGAAGTCCCTTCTAGTCAGCACCAGCACCTGGTCACCTTGGGCACAGGGTTGGTGGACACCCCCACAGTCCCTTGAGGACTCTCCATGAGTTCTTGGGACCATAGACCAGACAGCTTCATTCTTCTCAAAGGACACACTACTCTCAGGCACTGTAACATGCCCAGGATCTTAGGACAACAGTATACCAGGATAACAGGAGCTGGATCACACTAGTATTTCAGGGTATCAGTGGAACCTGACTGCCAAGAACTTAGACACACCCAGAATCTCAGATTCACAGGAGCCCATATTCAAAGGATCACAGTGATAGCTGGACTCTGAGGAGTCCAGAATCAACTGGGATTATAAGAAGGACAGGCTCCAATCAGATATATTGAAGACAGCAAGCACTTGAGATAATCAGATGGCAGGAGGCAAGCATAGGAACAGAAGCAACAGAAACCAAGGTTGCTTGGCATCTTCAGAAACAAACTCTCCCACCATGGCAAGTCCTGGATACACCATCAAACCAGAAAAGCAAGACATGGATCTAAAGTCACTTCTCATGATGATGATGGAGGACTTTAAGAAGGAAATACAGGAAAACACAGGTAAACAACTAGAAGCATTTAAAGAGGAAACATTTAGAGAGTTATAGGAAAACAATACCAAACAGGTGATGGAATTGAACAAAACCATCCAGGACCTAAAAATGGAAGTAGAAACAATAAATAAAACCCAAAAGGAGATAACCCTGGAGATAGAAACCATAGGAAAGAAATAAGGAACCATAGATATGAACATCAACAACAGAATACAAGAAATCAAAGAGAGAATCTCAGGTGCAGAAGATTCCGTAGGGATCAGGCACACAACAATCAAAGAAAACACAAAATGCAAAAACATCTTAACTCAAAACATCCAGGAAATCCAGGACACAATGAGAAGACAAAACCTACAGATAATAGGAGTAGATGAGAATGAAGATTTTCAACTTAAAGGGACAGCAAATATCATCAACAAATTATAGAAGAAAACTTCTCATACCTAAAGAAAGAGATGCCCATGAACATAAAAGTACCCAACATCTGTAGGGGTCTGCAACCCTATAGATGGAACAACAATATGAACTAATCAGAACCCCCAGAGCTCATGTCTCTAGCTGCATATTTATTAGAAGATGGCCTAGTTGGCCATTATTCGGGAAGAAAGGCCCTTGGTCTAGCAATGTTTATATGCCCCAGTACAGGGGAATGCCAAGGCCAAGTAGTGGGAGTGGGAGGGGAGGGGAGTAGGGTGCGGAGAGTGTTTAGGGGACTTTTGGGATAACACTTGAAATGTAAATGAAGAAATACTCTAATAAAAAACAAAACAAAACAAAACAACAACAACAACAACAACAACAACAAAAAAAAAAAACAACAAAACAAAAAACAAGTAGCCTACAGAACTTCAAATAGACTGGACCAGAAAAGAAATTCCTCCCGACACATAATCAGAACAACAAATGCACTAAATGAAGACAGAATATTATAAGAAGTAAGGAAAATGGTCAGGTAACATATAAAGGCAGGCCTATTAGAATTACTCCAGACTTCTCACCAGAGACTATGAAAGCCTGAACAGATGTAATACAGACACTAAGAGAAAACACATGCCAGCCCAGGTTACTATAACCAGCAAAACTCTCAATTACCATAGAAGGAGAAACCAAAGTATTCCATGACAAAACCAAATTCATACAAAATGTTTCCATGAATCCAGCCCTCCAAAGGATAACAGAAAAACACCAATACAAGGATGGAAACTACACCCTAGAAAAAGCAAGAAAGTAATCCTTCAACAAACCTAAAAGAAGAAAGCCACAATAACAGAATCCCAACTGTAGCAACAAAAATGATAGGAAGCAACAATTGCTTTTCCTTAATATCTCTCAATATCAATGGACTCAATTACCTAATAAAAGAGAGACTAACACACTGGCTACACACACAGGACCTAACATTTTGCTGCTTAGAGGAAACACACCTCAGGAAAAAAGACAGATATTACCTTAGAGTGAAAGGCTGGAAAACAATTTTCCAAGCAAACTGTCTGAAGAAACAAGGTGGAGTAGCCATTTTAATATTGAATATAATTGAATTTTAACCCAATGTTATATAAAAAAAAATAAAAAAGAAGGGGCACTTTATACTCATTAAAGGTAAAATCCTCGAAGATGAACTCCAAATTCTGAATACTTATGCTCCAAATGCAAGGGCAGCCACATTCATTAAAGAAACTTTAGTAAAACTCAAAACTCACATTGTACCTCTCCCAATAATAGTGGGAGACTTCAACACCCCACTCTCCTCAATGGACAGATCCTGGAAAGAGAAACTAAACAGAGACAGAGTCAAACTAACAGAGGCTATGAAACAAATGGACTTAACAGATATATACAGAACATTTTATCCTAAAACAAAAGGATATACATTCTTCTCAGCACCTCATGCTACCCTCTCCAAAACTGACCATATAATTGGCCACAAAACAGGCCTCAACAGTGAAAAAAATTTTGAAATTATCCCATGCATCCTATCAGATCACCATGGACTAAGGCTGATATTTAATAACAGCATAAATTAATGAAATCCAACATTCACAGGGAAACTGAACAACACTCTACTCAATGATTCCTTGGTCAAGGAAGAAATAAAGAAAAAATAAAAGACTTTTTGGAGTTTAATGAAAATGAAACCAGCATATACCCAAACTTATGGGACACAATGAAAGAATTCCTAACAGGAAAACTCATAGCTCTGAATGCCTCCAAAAAGAAACTGGTGAGAGCATACACTAGCAGCTTGACAGCACCATAAAAGCTCTAGAAAAATGGAAGCACGTTCACCCAAGAGGAATAGACAACAGGAAATAAACTCAGGGCTGCAATCAACCAAGTGGAAAACAAAAGAACTATTCAAAGAATCAACAAAACAAGGAGCTGGTTCATTGAGAAAATAAACAAGATAGATAAATCCTTAGCCAGACTTACTAGCGGGCACAGGGACAGCATCCTAATTAACAAAATCGGAAATGAAAAGGGAGACAAAACAAAAGATTCTGAAGAAATCCAAAAACACCATCAGATCATTCTACAAAAGGCTATATTCAAAAACTGGAAAACCTGGATGAAATGGACAAATTTCTAGACAGATACCAAGTAACAAATTAAGTCCAGATCAGATTAATGACGTAAACAGTCCTCTATCCCCTAAAGCAATAATCATTAATAGTCCCCCCCCAAAAAAAAAAAATTGCCCAGGACCAGATGGGTTTAGTGCAGAGTTCTATCAGACCTTCAAAGAAGACATAATTCCAGTTCTTCTCAAACTATTCAACAAAATAGAAACTGAACATACTCTTCTCAATTCATTCTATGAAGCCACAATTACTATGATACCTAAACCACATAACGACACAACAAGGATAGAGAACTTCAGACCATTTATCCTTATTAATATGGATGCAAAAATACTCAATAAATTACTGCTAACCAAATCGAAAAACACATCAAAATGAGCACCCTATATGACCAAGTAGGCTTCATCCCAGGAATACAGGAATGTTTTAATATACAGAAATCCAACAAAATAATCCACTATATAAATAAACTCAAAGCCAAAAAAACAAAACAACAACAACAACAACAACAAAAAAAACAAAACAAAACAAAAAAAAAAAAACGCATGATCATCTCCTTAGATGATGAGAAAGCATTTGACAAAATCCAACACCCATTCATGATAAAGGTCTTGGAAAGATCAGGAATTCAAGACCCATACCTAAACATAATAAAAGCAATCTACATTAAACCAGTAGCAAAGATCAAAGTAAATGGAGAGAAGTTGGAAGCAATCCCACTAAAGTCAGGGACTAGACAAGGCTGCCCACTTTCTCCCTACCTATTCAATATAGTACTTGAAGTCCCAGCCAGAGAAATTTGACAACAAAAGGAGGTCAGGAGGATACAACTTAGAAAGAAAGAAGTCAAGATATAACTATTTGCACATGATATGCTAGTATATATAAGTGACCCTAAAAATTCCACCAGAGAACTCCTAAACCTGATTAAAAAGCTTCAGTAAAGTAGCTGGATACAAAATTAATTCAAACAAATCAATGGCCTTTCTCTACACACAGGATAAAAGGGCTGAGAAAGAAATTAGGGAAACAACACCCTTCACCATAGTCACAAAGAATATAAAATATCTTGGTGTGACTCTAACTAAGGATGTGAAAGATCTGTATGATAAGAACTTAAGTCTCTGAAGTAAGAAATCCAAGAAGATCTCAGAAGATGGAAGGGTCTCCCATTCACATGGATTGGCAGGAACAAGATAGTAAAAATGGCTATCTTACCTAAAGCAATCTACAGATTAATTGCAATACCCATCAAAATTGCAACTCAATTCTTCACTGAGTTAGAAAGGGCAATTTGCAAATTCATCTGTATTAATAAAAAACCTAGGATAGTAAAATCTATTCTCAACAATAAAAGAAATTCTGGTGGAATCACCATGTCTTACTTCAAGCTGTACTACAGAGCAATTGTAATAAAAACTGCATGGTATTCGTACAGTGACAGGTAGAGAAATGGAATAGAATTGAAGACCCAGAAACCCACACACCTATGCTCACCTGATCTTTGATAAGGGAGCTAAAACTATCCAGTGGAAAAAAGCATTTTCAACAAATGTTGCTGGCACTCCTGGCGGTTATCATATAGAAGAATGGGAATTGAACCATTCTCATCTCCTTATACTAAGGTAAAGTCTAAGTGGTTCAAAGAACTCTACATAAAACCAGAGACACTGAAACTTATAGAAGAGAAAATGGGGAAAAGCCTCGAAGATATGGGCACTGGGGTAACATTTCTGAATAGAACAGCAATGGCTTGTGCTGTATGATTGAGGATTAACAAATGGGACCTCATAAAATTGCAATGCTTCTGGAAGGCGAAAGATACTGTCAATAAGACAAAAAGGCCACCAAGAGATTGGGAAAGGATCTTTACCAATCCTAAATCAGATAGTAGACTAATATCTAATATATATAAAGAACTCAAGAAGATGGACTACAGAAAATCAAATAACCTCATTAATTTGCAAAACAGAAGAAAATCAAGAAGGAAGACCAGTGTGTGGATACTTCATTTCTCCTTTGAACAGGAAACAAAATACCCATGAAAGGAGTTACAGAGACAAAATTTAGAGCTAAGATGAAAGAATGGACCATACAGAGACTACCCCACCAGGGGGGGATCCATCCCATAATCAGTCACTAAACTCAGACACTATTGCATAGGACAGCAAGTGTCTACTTAAGCGACCATTATATAGATGTCTCCTACAGAAGTGGATGCTCACAGTCATCTATATGAGGGAACACAGGGCCCACAATGGAGAAGCGAGAGATAGAACCCAAGGAGCTGAAGGGGTCTGCAACCCTAGAAGAGGAACAACAATATGAACTAACCAGAATCCCCAGAACTCGTGTCTCTAGCTCCACATGTAGCAGAAGATGGCCTAGTCGGCCATCTTTGGGAGGAGAGGCCCTTGGTAATGCAATCTTTATATACCCCAATACAGGGGAACGCCAGGGCCAAGAAGTGGGAGTGGGTGGGCAGGGGAACAGGGCGGGGGAAGGGAACTTTTGGGATAGCATTTGAAATGTAAATTAAGAAAATATCTAATAAAAATATTGACAAAAATAGACAAACAATGAACAAACAAACAAACAAACAAACAAATGGGGCACAGAGCTAAACAAATAATTCCCAACTGAGGAATACCTACCGTCTGAGAAGCACCTGAAAAAATCTTCAACATCCTTTTTTTTTTTTTGGTTTTTAGTTTTTGGTTTTTCAAGACAGGGCTTCTCTGTGTAGCCCTGGCTGTCCTGGAACTTACTTTGTAGACCAGGCTGGCCTCTAACTCAGAAATCCACCTGCCTCTGCCTCCCAAGTGCTGGGATTAAAGGCGTGTGCCACCATACCTGGCTAATCTTCAACATCCTTAATCACCAGGGAAATGCAAATCAAAACAACACTGAGATTCCACTCTATACCTGTCAGAATTGCTAAGATCAAAAATTCAGGTGACAGCAGATGCTGGCATGGATGTGGAGACAGAGGAACACTCCTCCATTGTTGGTGGGGTTGTAAGCTTGTACAACCACTCTGGAAGTCAATCTGGGGGTTCCTCAGAAAACTGGACATAGTACTACAGGAGGATCCTGCAATACCTCTTCTGGGCATATATCCGGAAGATGTCCCAACTAGTAATAAGGACACATGCTCCACTCTCTTCATAGAAGCCTTATTTATAATAGCCAGAAGCTGGAAAGAACCCAGATGTCCCTCAACAGAATAATGGATACAGAAAATATGGTGCATATACAGAAATGAGTACTACTCAGCTATTAAAAACAATGAATTTATGAAATTCCTAGGCAAAAGGATGGATCTGGAGGGTACCATCCTGAGTGAGGTAACCCAATAACAAAAGAACTCGCATAACATGTACTCATTGATAAGTGGATATTAGCCCAGAAACTTAGAATACACAAGATAAAATTTGTGAAACACATGAAACTCAAAAAGAATGAAGCCCAAAGTGGGGACACTTTGCCCCTTCTTAGAATTAGGAACAAATCACACATGGAAGAAGTTTCAGAAATCAAGTGTGGAGCTGAGAAAAGGATGGATCAACCAGTAGCTGCTGCAACCAGGGATCCATCCTAAAATCACCCACCAAATGCAGTCAGTATTGCATACACTAGCAAGATATTGCTGAAATTGTCCTGATGTAGCTGTCTTGTGTCTGGCTATGCCAGTGCCTGGCAAACACAGAAGTGAACACTCACAGTGAGCTATTGGATGGAACATAGGGTTCCCAATGGAGGAGGTAGAGAAAGTTCCCAAGGAGCTTAAGGTGTCTCCAACCATATAGTTTGAACAAAAATATGAACTAACCAGTATCCCCAGAGCTCCTGTCTCTAGCTGCATATGTAGCAGAAGATGGCCTAGTTGGCTATCATTGGGAAGAGAGGCTCCTTGTTCTTGCCAACTTCATATGCCAAGGCCAAGAAGTGGGAGTGGGTGGGTAGGGGAGCAGAGTGCGGAGTGGGGGAGGGTATAGGGGACATTCAAAATAGCATTTGACATGTAAATGAAGAAAATATCTAATAAAAATGGAAAAAAAAAGAAAAAGAAAGAAAATACTTTGAGATCCAAAAAACAAAAACAACAACAACAAAAAAGAAATACAGAATATATATACCTGATATTACATTTGTGTAGGATGAGGTTCTTGCTTAAATGAGGATCATAAGTATCATAAATTTCCTTTTTATCTTAATTTTAATATAGGTAAAATTATTATTTACCTTGGCATTTCCTTATCATATTTCATGTAACTTGACTTTATTTAAAGTTCTTTTTAATACTTCCTTGTTTCACACTGTACTATTTAAACCAGGGTATATTAAGGGGATGAATACACATCACTTAATAGTTTTGTCCATTTTGTACATCACAGTTCCAACATACTAGCTAATTCTTGTTATTTGTTTATTTGAAAATGGAGCTGAGCCGGAATAGATGTTGTTACTTGTTAATTTGACAAGGGGTGGAAATGTTGTGGGTAATTTTGTTCCATAAATTCACTTGTCCATTGGTGTCTGAATATTTTGGCCCCATCTGGGAGAGTACTTCTGGAAGAGGTTAGCATATGCATAAGTAGACCAAGAACAGCAGATGGCATTCTCCAATGTTTACAGGCTCCATCCAATCAATTGAGCACCCTAAGAATTGTAAGAATGTTTAAGGCAGTTTGAAATATCTTGTTTTGGCAAACTTTGTGAGCTAGGACACTGTTCCTTTACTATCTTTGGAGCTACTGCATTGTAAGTTTTTATAATTTGAACTGGAATCTCCATGACTGGCCTTCATATTTGTAGGAATTTGTAGATCACCAGCAGCTTACCAGTGCATTCAGTTTGCAAGTGTCCAATTGTTGAATGGCACAGATTGCAAAATCATATGAGATTGCACCTTGTAATTAAAATTGATGTATTTGTTCTAGTTTTCTTGAAGTCATGACTGATGGGTTTCATTTTGAGGAGATTTAAAACCTGCTTAAAATGTCTTCTAAAGATCAAATATTTCCTATGATTATGAGTTCTGTATGCTGATACTTAATATTCCTCTGTATAATTACTATTTTCCTGAAGTGGATATTCTAATGATGCTACTCCTTATTGTTTAGATTATTATTGGGCATATATGATTTATATTATTGTACATTATAATATGTAATTACATGCACATATATATATTCCATGAATTATAATGGTTTCTTTTATATTTGTTTTAATTTATAAGATTAAATTGATATTTATACAATAGAAACCATACTTAGAAATTTAGTCTTTTATCTAGGTTTTTGTCTTAAAAACTGATACTGGTTTTTGATAATGAGCAACAAAGAGAAGCTATTGTTTTTAAGCATTTGTACAGTAAGAAGAGAAGGGAGAAAATATTCTAGTGTGCAATATGTTGCTAAGCTATGAAGGTTTGAAAACATGTTATGCTAAATGGTTATTTGATTTACACTATTTTCTGTGTATGGTGAAAATTAGCTACTTGTGACCAGTACAAACTATTATATTTCACTCTAAAAATTCTCAATATTACTACAATTTTCTTTGCTTAAAAGTGTGTGTCTCTGCCTGAAGAACAGTATTAATAGTAAATAGTTAATCTGCTCTGAACTCCCAGAGGGTTTCACTTCTAGCCACCCACCAGAGCTCTCTGTATTCACAAATGAAAAACAAACACATACAGTATTATTTTTAATATATCTTACTAGTTCAATGGCTGGGAACTTTCTGAACCTCTCCAGGGCTAGCACACAATCCCCTCTGTATTTCTGAGTTAACACCTTCCAAATCTTTATTTTATCTTTGCTATCCTACTTTTCCATGGGAAACACTCCCATTGAGCTCCTTTTCATTTGTAACTACATTTCAGCCATCTCACTCTCCTCTCCTTCATGGTGCAGTCAATCCTAAGTCCCTCTCATGGTGGACTCCTTTCTCTCCTCTGTATTTCTTGCCCAGGGATTCCTGAATCTTCTGCCTCCTTCACCCTGCCTAGCCATTGGTCATTGGCAAATTTATTTCCCGATCAGACTTAACTGGGGGAATGCTTCCTTGAGTCTATGTGCAGGACATTATAAATAGGTATTTTGGGCAACACAATTATCATGAGAACACAAGCCACTAAAGATCAGGATCTCTATTTGTGTGGTTCTTCATGTTTCTGTTATAAACATAAATGTATCTGTAAAACAGACTATATAAGACTATATAAATATATTTGTAAAACAGACTATAAAGTGTGTCTCTGTGTGTGTGATTTAACCTAACTGTGGATAATTACACAAATACCAAATGTGTGTATGCCCTTTTTCAAATAAAATTTATTAGATACCATTCCAGGTGCTTACATACAAAGTAAGCTTTTTGTGTATTTCATATGGTCTTTATCAATTGACACAGATACTCAGTTCTGTGTTTTTTTGTGTGTTATACTCTTGAAATATTTGGCTAGCTAGTGCTCAGATTTATATCATGGTGATTTACCACATTTAACAGTATATAACAACTTTTAGTTTGAGATAACACTCAATTTCCCTATTTCTTTTTTTGTTTTATTTCTTCTTTTTCTTATTCTATGGTACTAAGGACAGAACTCAGATATTTAGTTATTTTTATATACTAAATAAATACTCTACTACTGTTCTATAATTCTAGGCCATCCTTACTTCTTAACAGAGTGGATCATTTTTACTTTTATTCATGGCTACTTTTCAAATTTCAGACTTATACGAAACAGATTTTCCAATATAGTTGTGTCAACTTTTATACAATACTCTCAACCCCAAAGCATGAATTAATACACAGTTCATAGTATCACCTTCTAAATATTTCAGCCCATAAGGGAATAAGGTCAGAATCCTCAGGCAGAGAGTGAAATTGAGAGTTTCACATTTATTTTGATGTAAAGCAAAGTAAGTCATATAATGTTAAGAGATGATGGTTGAATCATGAAAATCATAGCTAATAGTTTATGGCTCTAGTCACAGTTGCCTCAGGAACAATAAAGTAGGAAGACAATTCTCTTGTACTGAATGTTAGATGATCATACAGTTGTTTTGTTTCTTTAGGGGACTTAATGGTAGAGTTAAAAATTTAATTTGAATCCATACATAAACAATAAGATACAAAATGGACAGACATATGAAAAACATTTAACACATATAATGTCTTCAGGTAGTTATTGATGCTATTTTAAATTTTTCAACTAAGCAATTTTATCAAAATTAAAATTTGTCAAACAGGAACTAGAATTACAACAAAATCAACATATGTTGTTAGCACAAAATCTCAGTTATTATTCTATATTTTTATCTGAATTGTAATGTTATAAAATACTTTTTCATATTTTTATATATTTCTATGGTTTTGTATTTATTGTAATTCCTGCTATTATAGTAATCATGAGCAAATTCACATTATATGCTCATGAAAATTTTATATACCCTGGAATAAGACTTGATATAGCAAGCACCAATATTTTAGTTAGAAAGTACACAAAAATATTTGAGATAGAAAATTCTTTTTATTGCACTGTAAAATAATGAAATAATACTATTATTTGAAATAATCTTATTTCTAATTTATATGCACCAATCATTTAAAGTAGAGTTTGATATATAAAGATGACATTGAAATATAGTTCTTTGGCCTTCTTCTTAGAACTATAGAGATAGAGATAGAGATAGATAGATAGATAGATAGATAGATAGATAGATAGATAGATAGATAGATATGTACAAATCCTCCACAACCTAGATTTCATGAACTCTCTAGAATGCAGAAAAGCAAGACTAGAACACATCAAAAAAATGTCAAAATTCAATGGTGAGTTTACAAGTTATGTTAGTGAGAAGGTAACATATGGAAGGAAAAAACAGTAACCTACAGCATTTTGAGCATTTAGATGATGAGAAGCACTCAAGATTTGGAGGAGTAAGGCCAAATCTTATTTTGATTTTTTTTCAGAGTATGCTTATCTGTGCTGTGAGCAGAAAAACCTCCCAAAAGTCATTTGTAACAAGTTGTCTTGGTTTAGACTCTTGTGATGGCTAGTCTTGGTTGTCAACTTGACTACATATGGAATGAACTATAACCCAGAAAAGGATGGCACAACTGTGATTCAGATCTCTAAGCTAGAAGATACAGGCATTTGAACAGGAACTTGACCTGATGGTCTTAGGGCATAGTAGCCATGAAAAGCTTAGGCTCAGGCAAGATGGTGCACACATTTAATCTCTGGATACTAAGGGAAGCAGATCTCTGAGTTCAAAGTCAACCTAGGCCTGAGAATATTCCAAATCCAGGCTTAGTGGTACACATCTTTAATCTAGGCTACAGCTTCTATTAGAGGCCTACATAAGAACAGTCACTTGCCAGCACATATGTTGGAAACTACTTCTTCAGGATTTCAACTTATACAGAAGACCAGGTGAAACAACTAGCCCCTTGGGACTGAGTAACTACTATATTTTTGGACATCTCAACCATAGCTTCCCAATGTTGGGTTAGTTGGTCTATAGATTTTAAGTCATTAGAGTAAATTTTCTTAATATATAGAGATATTCCATCAATTCTATGACTCTATATAACCATAGCTAATATATAAGTTGGTATCAGGAGTAGTTCTAGAGGAGCAGAAGCATAAATATGAACCTATTAAGTATGTGGAATTAGCTTAATAATTTACCATTCCCTTCTCATTTGTAAGCATCTTCAATTACTTAAACCTCCCAGATACTCTCTCTCCTGGGAGCTCAGAGAAAATGCAAGGTCTGTAGTAAAAATTATACTTCAAACTTAAGGAAGCAATTATCTTTGATTATATTGATCTATCGATTGTTATCATAAGGTGACCTGGTATAGAGTATTTACTAGAGTTTGGCATATATGGAAAATGATTTTGCTAGCTTGTTGCTATTAATATCACTGAAAATATTGATTAAAAAAAGAATAAGCTGTTTGATAAAAGTGAATGACTCCAGATTTTAATAAACAATTTAAGCATTTCTAGTGTGCCCCTAAATTGTGAAAAACAATCTGCAGCCTTCATTATAATAAGGTTGGCTGAATTACAGTGAAAATTCCAATTACAGTGACATCTCAGATGGTGTTAACAGTTAAAGGAAGGGCACAGTTAACAAACAATGGGATCCTATAACTAGGGATGGGGATATATGAGAGCACCATATTGAAGCTGAGAAAATTGAATCCTCAGATTCTCAAGGGTTTGCCTCACCACAGAAAATAGTACTTTCAGCCCTATCTCTTGAAAAAATGCCTTTTTCAGATGAGGTAATTACATTGTGTATAGGGGAGGAACAGCTTACCTTAATTATGCATCGTGTGATAAACCAGCAGTGACTTTCTCTGAAGAAAATAACAAGCAAGAGTGGAGTCATCCAGAGCCTCGAGTGCTACATAAGGTGAAGCTGGAGAAGTGATCCAAGCCTTTTTTGAAAAGCCCAGAAGATCATGTGTGGATCCCAGACATTTGAGCAAGAAGTTCTAAAGCTGAAGTTGCCTTGGAGGTACCAAGATGTTGGAGATGACACAGCTGTGGGATAACTGCTGAGGAAAGTTCTTAACAAGATGTGAAAATGGCTGAAGTGAAATAATTGTGTAGCTTTCAACAAATCTGAAAGGAATTGGGCATCTGACATGGAGATACAGAATTTGGAGTTTGCCAACTGCATTGTAGTCCAGGCCAGGCAGTGTCTAAAGTATCTCTGTGTCATGAATATGTATTACCATCCTCAATTTCAAAATCTACTACAGAGCTCTAGTAATAAAAACTGTATTGTATTGGCATAATAAAAGAAATGGAAACAATGACCAATAGAATATAAATGAATTCCCAGACATCAGTGCACATATCTGGGAACACCTGATTTTTAACATAAAGAAGCCAGAAATAAATAGTAGAGGAAAGGCAGGATCTTCACTAGCAGAAGTGCAGATAGAGTGAACTTGGTAGAAAAGAAATCAGGGAATAGCCTCAAACTCAATGACACAGGAAAATATTATTAACATATCCTATCAAAGAAAAAGATAACAAACCAAACCTACTACAAACCTTTTGATGTGCACTTATGATTTGCCTACAAAATGCTTGTTCGATAGTGGCAAAAATTTTGTGGGAGTAATTAACTAGTATCTGATTGTACTAAATGTGGACTCTGTGATATGGAACCCATATCTAACGCTACTTGTAATTATTCCTAATGACATTCTGCTATATACATGGATCATTCCCTACTCAGTTATCATCAGAGAAGCTTCTTCCTGAAGCAGATAGAAACAAATAGAGAGCCAACATGCAACGTGCAGAGAATGTAAAAACCTTAGAACCCTCAGTACTAAATGGGATTTTTCTATTAAATCCATCACCTGAGGCTCAGAAAAACCTGTAGAAGCAGACACAGGGGAATCTTTAGTTCCAGAGGAGATGGAGAACACTAGTTAAATGAGGCATTTTAGACACAGCATGACTGATGCACATTTGAACTCAGACTGTTGCAACATGAACATGGCCAGCATCAGTCTGTGCCAAATGAAGTCCCAGTTCTGGGACTTAAATGGACAACACTGAGCAATCATGAGAATGCTGCTTATGCCTGTGCATTTTTAAATTTTGCTTTGAAACGTTTCCAATAGAATTTCTCTTCTTGAATATGCATGGTTTCTTCAACTTGTGTACAGGATTGGCTGTACAGCATCATACAAGTTTTCAAATGTTCATTATATAATGGCATTTATTGGAAAATTTGTCCTACAAACAGAGAATGAGTTTCTGAAGCTTTACCGATTCTTTCTTATTTAATCTGATATTGAACATTGTTTAGTATAAAATTTTAAGATTACAATAAAAGACAATTGAGAAATTATCAGAAATATAAAATCTTTCATATGGTGTTAAGACAATGTCATTCAATGAAACTTTAAACATAATAAGATATGAACAGATGTAGACAAAGTATTAATCATTTCCTTTGATTTTACTATCTGAATTACTGGTAAGTGTTATGATGGCTTTCATACAATTTTATTCATGTATAATATAATTCTTAAAGTCTATCACACAATTGTACTCTGCCTCACATGGAAGATTCCATTTTAAAAAAGCATAACTATATTACAAACTATATCACATTGTACATTTTTTTCACTATACCTATTACATATGAGGTGAGGAGAGCTACAAGCTTTCATAAGATAATGCCTTATTTACAAAGGTGTAAAGAGTTATTTGCAATTTCCCTTCTCATTTCCATTTAAATGCATATGGGAGAAAAATGTGTCTAATTTAAATATAAATTAGTTTGATTTATAATTAAGACAATATAAAGGTTATGTGTTATCCTATAAGTATTAAATTAATACTAGTTTTATATATTTTCCTTCTCAGTTCTTGTTGATAAGTAATGCAGTCTTCCAAACTTGCGTACATATGTTTGAAAAGCTGCAAATATAAGATTCCGTCTCAGTAAACTACAATGTGCTAAATATGAATGCATATTTTCTTGAAAATTAAAAGCTAATATTATCCAAATGAAAACTAACGATATGAAGGCAT
The DNA here is from genome assembly GCA_902729485.2 of Mus minutoides. Taxonomy (NCBI): domain Eukaryota; kingdom Metazoa; phylum Chordata; class Mammalia; order Rodentia; family Muridae; genus Mus; species Mus minutoides. Next base: position 22,754 of record LR753723.1, on the reverse strand, counting down.
ATCATCTGATATTTGTAACCTTAACACTGGTACATTAACAAAGAAAAGTGTTAAAAATAATTTTAATTCATTCAGAAATATTGTCTTTGTATAACAATAAATATATGAAATTATTAGTAATTCTTATATAAACAATAACAATAATAGACTAAAATCTAAAATATATATTTTTCTAAAAATATTTACATTGTCTTTTGTATATGTCTTAACTTTTTAGTTTTTACTTTATATTATTTCAGATTGTTGTTTTTAAATATGTTACTTTAATTATTTTGGGTGGTGTTTTCTGGTTATATTTTCTCATTACATACACCGACATGTGTAGGTGCCCACTGAAGGTAAAAGAAGGTATCAAATCCTCTTGTGCTGAGCTTGTAGGCAGCACTAAGATGACAGTCATAGGTTCTAGGAACTGAAATTGAATTCACTTGAAAAGTAAGAAGTGCTTATGACATTTATAAAAATCTATAAAAAAGTGTTGGAAGTTTTATGTGGATTGCGTTGAATGAATAGTTTGCTTTTGGTGAGATGGACCATGTTTTACTATGTTAATTCTATGGATCCATGAGCATTTGTTTTTTGTTCATTCTTTTAATCTACTTTTTCATCTTTCTTTTCCTTGATCTGTCTATCTTCTGATACATCATTCAATGTATTTCTTCAAAGACTTAAAGTTATTGTTATACAAGTTTATCTCTTTCTTTGTTATGGTTATGCACAATATTTTATATTATTTGAGACTATTGTGAAGGGTATTGTTTCCCTGATTTCATTTTCTGTACAAATGTCATTAGTATATAGGCAAACAACTGGTTCTTTAGATTTAGTCTTTTGCCAAGTCATTTCTCTGAAAGTATTTATTAGAATTAAGTGTGCTCTAGTGGAATTTTTGGGGTCACTTACATATGCTATCATATCATGGTCAAATAACCATACTTTAACTCATTCCTTTCCATTTTTTAATCCCCTTGATCTCCTTTATTTATCTTAGCTCTATTGAATCTATATGGACAGAGAATACAATCATGTCTTGTTCTTAAGGTTAGCAGAATTTCACCTAGCTTTTATCTATTTATTTTGATGTTGGAGATAGGCATGTTTTAAATTATACTCAATTTTTTTCTTTTCCAACTTTTATTAGATAATTTCTTCATTTACATTTCAAGTGTTATCCAGAAAGTTCCCTATACCCTCCCCTCTCCCGGCCCTGCTCCCCTTCCCACCCGCTCCCACATCTTGGCCCTCATTATTTTTAAGTATGGCCCTTGTATCCCTAATCTCTCAAGGACCTTCATCATGAAGAAGTTTTGGATTTTTTTCAAAGGCCATTTCATCTTCTAAAGAGATACTATTTTTTCAGTTTGTTCATTTGGGGGTTAACAACTACTGATTATCTTATATGTTAAACTCCAAACCTGGGAATCCTAGCCATATTGCTAGTAATATATATGCAATTCTATTGTCTTGCTTTCATGGACCTAGTAACTGCTTATGTCATTACTTGTCACTGCCAGATATTCCACGTGTGAGCAACAGTGGATAAAATGACCTTCCTTCCACCTCAGATCTCTCTCTCTCTCTCTCTCTCTCTCTCTCTCTCTCTCTCTTTCTCTTCTTTACATTCACTTCTTAGTTTCACAGCTCCCTCCCTCCCTTTCTTCCTGTCTTCATGGCAACTATATTTGGTTTTGTCCACTGAGACTGGTCAATATTCTCAAGAGCTGTTCACAAATGAACCTGCTTTTATCATTTTAGTTGGCCTGAACTGGCTAATTTTGGTGGCAGAGAAAATGTATTATAGCCTGAATCATTTGAATTTGTTCTTATATTTACAAGTATTTTTGGAGTTATTTTTGAAGCTACAATAATAAGGGATATTGGTCTGTAATTCTATTTCTTTGTTAGATTTTCATGCACTTCAGTATCAGGGCAATGTTCCTTCTGTTTATATTTTGTGGAATAACTTGAGATGTATTAGTATTCCCTCTACATTGAAAGTCTAGTAGAATTCCGTGCTAAACAATCCGGCCCTGTGATATTTTTCTTTTCCTTTCCTTTTCTTTCTTTTTTTCTTTTTCTTTTTTTCTCTTTTCTTTTTCTTTCTTTTCTTTCTTTTTTTTTAATGTTGTGAGAATTTTAATGATTGCTTCTGTTTCACAAGGGTTTTATATCTGTTTAAATAGTTTATCTGATCTTGATTTAACTTTGCTATGTAGTACCACTTGAGACAATTATCGATTTTTAAAGCATTTCTAATTTTATGGAGTAGAGATATTCAAGTTATGTCTTTATGATTTTCTGGATTTTCTCGGGATCTCTTGTTATGTCCTCCTTTTCATTCCTGATTTTGTTAATTGGAATATTTTCACTCAACTTTTTATTTACTCAGATAAAGGTTTCTGTATCCTGTTGATTTTCTTAGAGAACCAAATTTTTTTTAACTCATTTTTTTGTATTATTATCTTTGTTTCTATTTTTTTTTTTTATTTTAGCTCCCATATTGATTTTTTCCATCAACTCATTTTGGCTGTGATTATTGTTATTATTATTAGTTGTTGTTGTTGTTCAAGAACATGAGATTTCTCAATTTTTGTAATTAGGTAGTTAAAACGATGAACTTTGCTATTAGCAAAGGTTTCATTGTGTCCCATAAGTTTAGGTATTCCTTTTAATTGAATTATAAAAAGTCCTTTATTTACTTTTTCTGCCTTGACATATTTTTTATTCTGTAGAGAGTTGTTCAGTTTCCATGAATTTCTATGTTTTCTTTTGTTTCTGTAGTTGAGATATAACTTAAGTTCATGCTGATATGAAAGTATGGAGAGAAATACTTCAATTATCTTATGTCTAGTGAAATTTGCTTTGTGTAAAATTATGTATTCACTATAGGAGAAAGTTCCTTGAGTTGCTGAGAACTTTTGTGTTTGAGTGAGTTATTCTGTAAATAGCTGTTCAGTCCATGTGTTTCATGTCTGTTAGTTTCAGTATGTATTCAATTTCTCTCTAGATGACCTTGCCATTGCTCAGAGTAAGATATTGAAGTAGCCTACTATCTGTGAATGATAGTTAATATGTGATTTAAGCTGTTTGATTACTTCTTTAACAAATTCCAATGCCCTTCTCTTTGATCTTAAGAATTGAAATGTGTCCCCAAGCTGCACTGTCTTTTTGTGCTTCAGTGGAAAAGAATGTGACTAGCCCTGCTATGACTTTATGACCTAGGGCAGGTTAGTAACCAAGAGGGAACTCTTTTAATCAGAGAAGGGCATGTAAGGGTGGGACTGGAAGAAGAGCAAGAGGACACTGTGATCAGGGTGTAAAGTTAATAAATTAATTAATAATAAAAGAGAATTAAAATCTCATCTTGTAAATTTTTCATTTGATGACTATATAGTATCTTTCCCCAGATCTTTTGACTGGTTTTGGCTTGAATTCAGTTTGATGTATATTATAATGGTTATAACAGTTTACTTTGATGGTCCTTTTAAATGGAATACATTTTTGTAAGCTTTTCCCTGAGGTAATGTCTATTCTCAATGTTGAGGTATATCTCTTAGGTTCAGCAAAATATGGTTCTTGCTTTCTATTCTATTCAGTGAGTACACATCTTTTTTGGTGAGTTGAAACCAATGATAGAGAGAGATATAAATGGCCAATGATAGTTGATTCCTGTTATAGTGTTGCTACTTCTTTTGTTTTCTGTGGTAGGTGTGTTTGTGTGTGTGTGTGTGTGTGTGTGTGTGTGAGAGAGAGAGAGAGAGAGAGAGAGAGAGAGAGAGAGAGAGAGAGAGAAAGAATCCTTTTCTTCTTTTGAATTTGCTACTGTAAGATTATTTACTTTATGTTTTCACAGATATATATGATTTCCTTAGTTCTATGGTGATTGAAAGTTTTGTAGTGTATAGTAGTTTAGGCTGGCATTTGTGGTCTCTTAGTGTCTTCAGGATATCCTTCCAGACCCTTCTGGGTTTTAGAGTCTACATTGAGTAGTTGCGTGAAATTATAATATATCTGCCTTTATATAATATTTTTAATTCTTATTTTCCCAAAATTTGTAATATTGTTTCTTTGTAGGTTTAGTGTTTTGATTATTATGTGTTGGAGGAATTTCTTCTTTGGTCCAATCTATTTGTTGTTTTATATGCATTTTGTATAGACATTTGTGTAGGCATTTTCTTTTTTAGGTTAGGAAATTTTTCTTCCATGATCTTGTTGAATATATTTTCTGAGCCTTGGAGCTGGGATTCTCATCTTTCATATCTATCCCAACTGTTAGTTTTGTGTGTGTGTGTGTGTGTGTGTGTGTGTGTGTGTGTGAGTGAGTTCCAGATTTTCTGGATGATTTGTGTCACGAATTCTTCTGTATTAAATATTTTCTTACACACACACACACACATACATACATAACACACAAACACACATGCATATTTTCTATCATTCCTTCAATGTCAGAAATTCTTTCTTCATCTGTTTTATTCTCTTGGTGATGCTTCCCTCTAAAGTTCCTGTCTGAATTCCTAGTTTTTTGTTTTTGTTTTTGTTTTTGTTTTTGTTTTTGTTTTCTTATATTTTCAGAATACCCTCATTTTTTTTTTATTGCTTCTGTTTCCATTTTCTGGTTCTTTATTTTTCTAAAGTGTTTTACTTTCTTGTTTTTCATTGAGAGATTTATTCATTTTGTACAATTGTTTGTATTTTCCTAGATTTCTATGAGTGGTTTATTCATTTCTCTTTTAATGACCTTAAAGTTGGTTTTAATGTCTTTGTGTGTGTGTGTGTGTGTGTGTGTGTGTGTGTATTTCAGATGTGTTGGAATATCCAGTGCCTGCTGTGTTAGGATAACTGGGCTGTAGTGGAGATGTGTTGTCCTGGCTGATATTGATTATGTTTTCATGATGGCATAAAGACATCTGGATTCCAGGTCGCTATTGTTCCTGTTGGTTATTTCTGGGTTTGTTTTACTTCCTTGTTCTTTTTTGTTTGTTTGTTTGGTTGGTTGTTTTGGTTTGTTTGGTTTGTTTGTTTGTTTGTTTGTTTTTTGTTTGGATTTTAGGAAAGTATATGTTGCTTATCTTATTGGCCTCTTCAGTTCCTGGAGGCTGGAATTCATTGACTGGTGGCAGGGTTTAATTTACGTAGAATCTAGAGGAGATGCGGCCATGGCCAAAAGGAGGCTGTGTCTAGAAATCTATTGCACTGCTAGGGATGAGACTGAGAGACCGGGAAGAAAGAAGGATGGAGGAGAGAATATATGTGTGCAGCCTACCTTGTTTTCTGGCAGGTATGGCCTTTGGTTGAGTTGGAGGTACCCACTTGTGGTACAGGCTGGGATACAGCAATGAGTGAGAGTAGGCAAGTTAGGAGGGGATGGTCTAAGGGAACCACTGGAGATATTGGGTGAGTAATGGGATGCTCCAGATAGTATTCTGGTACAGAGCTAGTGGAAAGACTTAGGGATTGTGTCTAGGGGAACAGAGAGAGTATACAAAGTCTATGGATAGGCTATTATGCTTTCTGGTGAGACTTGATTATTTGCTTTTTTAATGGTAGGCATTCTTTTTCATGTGAAGTAGACTACTAATATAGTACTATTTTGAACTCTCCAATACCTAATGATGATGTGAGTTTATTTCATCTCTTAAAACACAATATTTTATTTATTATTTGAGAATTTCACATCATTCAAACTGATCATACTCACTTCTCTGTCCTCTCCAGTCTACCCCCACAACCTGTGACACCTCCATCAAGAAGGATGAGGAAGAGTAGAAGAAGAAGAAGAAGAAGAAGAAGAAGAAGAAGAAGAAGAAGAAGAAGAAGAAGAAGAAGAAGAAGAAGAAGTTCCAATTTTTTGTTGCCTGTATATTCATTGGAGTTTGGTCAAATTACCAATGGCCAGCCCTTTAAAGTAAACTGAGTCATTCCTCACCCTCACCCTTGCCAGAAGCCATATTTGTGGAAAACTATAATTTTCCATCCTTGTAACAATTTGTAAGAGTTTCTGCGATTATATTTTTGGGTAGGAGTGGGGATTTAGTCAACAGTTGTAATAGAAGCCTTCTATCTCTGTCTTTTTAAACTATGATGGTGCAATCATTAATATCCATGCAAAAGTAGCTTCTTTGTCATTCACTGTCAGTGGGCAAATGCATCATAGACTTTCACATAGTTTATGGAGTCAGCATGAGCCACAGATCTCAGCATAGTCTCTAGTAACAGTACAGCAGTCCAGAAAATGGACATCAATATAGTCCTCCACCAGAGCTCCCTTCATTTTGTTGAACCCATTATTTATATTATATTCCCATATACTGATTATATTATAGTTAGATTGTCGTGTCTGTTTTCGAGAATTATTTTCAAATATATATTAGTTTCTCTCAAGTTTTGAGGTGGTTTGAATAGGTTTGACCCTTTTAGAATCATATATTTAAATGTTTGGCACAGGGAAGTGACACTGTTAATATGTGTAGCCTTGTTGGAATATGTTTCACCTTTTTGGAGAGAGTGTCACAGTGAAGGTGGGCTTTGAGGTCTCTATGTTCATGCTTCACCCAGTGTGAAATTCTTGGCTGCCTGTGGAAGAGTCTCCTTCTGCTGCCTTCAAATCTACATATAGAACTTTGGCTTCTCCAGCACCTTATCTGCTATTACATTGACATGCTTCTCACCATGATGATAGTAGACTGAACTTCTGAGTCTATAAGCCAGCCCTAATTAAATGGCTTCCTTTATAAGTTCTTCCTTTATAAGAGCCTTTGTCATGATGTTTCTTCACAGCAATAAAATCCTAAATCAGACAGGGGTATGGGTAGAAAAAACTGTTTACCATTTTATAGGTAGTCTCATCACACAACAAATGTTTTCTTTTAGAATATGGCAATTAATGAAAGCTGGATATGGTTTTAGTCGTTGTCATCATAGATGAAACCAAACTTTGAGTAAATAAATACACTAGAATACCTACATAATATAAAATGAATGAAAAACATAGACTTTTTGCAATTTAATATTTGACTTAACAAATTGTTACTTGAGAAAGATACCACAAATGATTACAGGGAGTGCCCTACTTAGATATCAAGAAACCTAGAAAAGTAATATTCTATTTATACTTGAATTGGTAATGACATTCTCTTTTTTGTTTCAAGTAAAGCAAATATACAATATATCTATTGGGTAGAATCAATAATATATAATTATAGTTTTATCAAAACTCTCTTAATAATGACATTGTTTCCATGTTATTCAGAGAACGATTTCATGCTAGTTAAGTGAATGTTGAACATTTAAATTATTTTTGAGAAAAAAAAAACTAATATGGGGCAATTACTATAACTAACTTTGTTCAGAACAAGATTGTCTCTTATAATAGAGCTATTCATAACAAATTTGAAAGTAAAAGAGATTACATTGGTAAATAAGCAATATGTTATTTTTCAGGAGCATAAAAGTATTGGATATCATTAAAATCACCTGAGGAGAGATTTGGATTAATAAACAAAAGGAAATGAAATGCAGGTACTGAAAATAATGTAGAAATGCTCATATACCTCATGAGGGTGATCTCTAAATTATTTTTTAATTGTTTTACTTCTTAGTATAGTAAGATGTGATTCCATTCATAGAAAGCAAAATGTAAAGTTTAATGAGGTAGAAAAGACTGGTAAAATAAAACAGTTATGAAACATGAGACGAAGAGAATGTTTAATTATAAATTAATTGCCATCTACCAGATAATTTAGAAATTCATCTGAAAGCTAGAGACATTGTAAGTATACCTGGACAATATCAAATGCTGCTACACATGAAGCCACAGGAATTTATAATCTGCGTCTTATCTAGGTAGTGCTATAAACATCAAATATGGTGAGAAATTGAAGTGCAGGATAAATCTTTACCTGATACACATATTTTAAAATCTTCATAATATTCTGTAAAATTGACAAAAATTCAGTTTGGGAGATAGAGTGGTAAAATTGGAAAATAAAGAATAACATTGTGAACAACTTACAATGTGAACATAAGGTAATAAGTAAAAATTATCTCTAATAATTCACATATGAAAAACTGTATGCAGAAAAATTAAATTTCTAAGCCAAGGATTAGTGGCACATACCTCTAATATCAGCAGTTGGGAGGCAGAGTCAGGTAGATCTCTTTGAATTTGAGGCCAGACTGGTCTATAGAACTATTTCCTGGACAGTCATGGCTGCACAGAGAAGCCATTTCTCAAGAAAAACAAAAATATACAAACAAACAAAAAAAACCAACGAAAAACAACAAAAATCATTGTTCTGTAATACATTTGTATAGACAATCACATTCATGAATTTCATAATGAAAAAGCAGGTTTAATTTTATAGACTTTCCTTATTTTATGTAAAATATATTTTTTAGATGTTAAGTATAATTTTCATAATGGGTAAAATAGCTATCTAATTCATAAATAAAATGTACTTTTCAAATTCTTTAAAGCAAATTCACGTGAATCCAATAAAAGTTTCTCAGGTGGTACTAGAATCTGTTTCTCCTTCTACAAACTTAGAATTAAAGACTTGAAATTCCATCTCTCCTCAGAAAATCTTATCCTTAGTTTTCATCTTTATTGTGAGCAAAAATTTATAGATAGTGAATCATTTTGTATATGTGAATTGTAAAATGAATGAATTATTCTGTTGAAGAAAGCTGATTCAGAACTCTAGATAATATTCACCTAAGCTGTCTAAGATATTCAACTAAATTTTCCACAAATTAAACCCCTTAATTCTATGATGAGTGTTACTGCTCCTACAGGAATGTACAACATACAGTAATTCCACAACATGTTCACATCAGCTTTCTTCCGGTGTAAAGTTGCTTTTTTTTTCCCCCACAATTTGTATGATCAGAATTGTTTAATCTTTCTGTATGATATATATCCTAAATTTTTCAAAGATTTCACTGTAGTCTGTTTGTATGTGTAAGCAAAGAAGACACAGCTAAGATCAATTTGTGATGCCCAATACATTTTTAAATCTTAGTGAAGACAGAGTAAGCATGATGTTAAAAAGGGTTGCTCAGAGGTGAAACACACATTTGCAATCCTAAAGGGATTTGCAGAGGTTTTACTACATACAACTGAGACTCTGAATATGAAGCACTGGCCATGGAATAGAACAATGTCAATTATAAAAACACAAAGTGAGATTCATCAGAGAGAATAGAGCTTCCCACCTTAGCAAAATTCTGAGGGGTATCATAGCATTCCAGGAACAAGGGAATGAACAAGAGCAAGAGAGAGAGAGAGAGAGAGAGAGAGAGAGAGAGAGAGAGAGAGAGAGAGAGAGAGATTGACTAAGAAAAGCCATGGTTTTCATTACTGATTTCTCCACCCAATTCTCTCTCTGCATCTATCACAACTTTGTTTTAACACTCAGTATCATTTTCGCCTGTCATGGCAGTCTCACTATGTTTTTAAAATTCATCTCTTCTATGCAGCTATTTCTTCTCTTTTACTTGTTTCTCATTCTTTTTCTTCTCCCAAATTACTAAATATGTCTTAGATTGCAAGATATATGTGCCTTATTTTCCTGGTTGTATAACTTTCCTTCTTTCATTTCATCACACTTGAAGTCAACATTCCCTCAATCTAAATTTTTGTCCTTAGAGTTTCTCCTTCTATTTACATGTTCTGGTGCTTTGAATATCCTTTAGCCATAGTGAGTGGCACTGTTGTGAGTTGTGGCCTTATTGAAGAAAGTGTGTCACTGTTAGAATCAATTTGAAGACCCTCATAATAGCTACTTGGAAGACAGTCTTTTACTTTGACTCTAGATATAGAACACTCATATCCTCCCAAGCAATGCCTGCCTGGACTCTGCCATGTTACAACTTTGAGGATAATAGAATAAACCACGGAACCTGCAAGTTCAGCTCCAGTTAAATGTTGTCTATTATAAGAGTTACCTTGGTCATGATGTGTTTTCACAGCAATGGAAATTCTAACTGAGACTTATGTCTATCTTTTTCTCCAATTTATCATCTCAATATTAGTTATTAGGCTTAAGGTTTTATTCATTTTTGTTTCATGCACATTCAAAATAACTAATAGATTAGTATACATTGTATCAACAGTATATCATTACCCCTTAAAATGATTAGGGCTTAAGAGCTAGTTTCTTATAGTTTACTAATACTTTTAATTATAGTAGGTTATATCTGAAAAACATTTACAATTGTGGAAAGCAGTATTCTACTCATAAGGGAAGACTAAGATAGAGCTCAATGCCCTGAAAATTACTCTAACAGAGTAAGCCAACAGTGCAAGTCTACTATATCTATCTCCATTATGAATATTGGAAACAATTCCTTTGAAAGGTTAAAGCTGACCTAAATAGAAAGTAGAAAAGTGAAATTAGTGAAATTCATATAGCAATCTAACTCATAGCAAATCCCAAGCCAAAAATACAAGTAAAAAAAAAAAAAGACATTAAGTCTAAAAAGACTCCTGAATTAATTCCAAGAGAACACAAAAATCTGAATCAACAATGAAGCAAAAATGCATATAAAATGGAATTCAATAAAGAGGATATTGTGGGAAAGGCACATCAAAATGATGCTTGAAATGAAAAACTCAATAATCAACAAAGCACAGAAAAATTATCAATATAATGAATCCAGAGGAGAACAGAATATCAGTGATTTAAAACAATATAGAAGAATCAGTATATACTCATAAGAAAATGATGTGTTTTTTTTTTTATGTGAAAAAGAACATGCAAGATATTTAGAGTACAATAAAAGGATTGAATAAGTGAATCATGGAAATAGAAGAAAGAAAATCTCTCCAATAAAAAGCCATAAAGACTATTTTAAATGCCCTCACAAAACAAAACAAAACAAAACAACAACAACAACAACAACAACAACAAAAACAACAACAACAAAAACAACAACTAAAACACATCTAGTAAAATAATTAACCAAATATAAAGAACATGTGGATCAAGAACTAGGATCAGAAAAAAAAAAAATCTGAACCCCACATTATAATCAAAACAGCAATAATACAGTATATAAAAACACAGTGTACTGAGAGTTTAAAGGATATTGTATGAAGTCACACATAAGGACAGGCCCATCAAAATTGAAACTTGAATCCAAAAGAGTATATTATGGTATATTTTGAAATGAGAAAGTCACCTGCCAGCACAGGATATAATACCTGGGAAACTTGTAAATAATAATTGATGAAGAAAGAAAATATTCTATGATAATTGCAAGCTATATTAATTTATTATAACTAAATCATATTCACATAGGTAGCAAGAAATAATTCTTGAACTGAAAAGAATAAACATATTGAAGAAGCTAACTGGAAAACAATAAAAGTTGCTAAAACAATGCTTAAACAAATGAAAATTAGGAAAATGCTCAAAACTACAAAACAAGCAAAATAACAGAAATTAGTACATGTTTTTCAATACCTTTGGACCCTATGGTCTCCCTTTTTCATTCAATGGACTCAGACTAGTGTATGAGATTTTTTAAAAAATGAATTAATCGTTTTGTTATCTCTATGATGCAAACTTCAAAATCATAAAGTTATTTCAGGACCCAGAGGCATCTTTACTCTCTGGATCTCTGAAAAACCCAGGATCACAGGTGAGGTCTCCCAACATTTGTCACAGTACCAAGCATAACTTGGACCTCTGGCACCCAGGGGAAGCAGGAACCCCTGCACAGTCAGAGGCATATGTTCCTTCTATTTGCACCTGTGCACAGAGCAGACACTGGATTCTAGCTCTAAACCTACTATACCCACACCCAGATGCAGCTTGACTCCGTGGAACTCTTACATACTCAGGATCCCAGGAACATAAACATAGGATCACAGGATCACAGAATCACAGAGACAGCTGAACTCACAGGAGTTCTGATACAACCAGGGTCACAGGATAACAGGCAAAATAGAGGGACAGGCTCAAGTAGGAAACAAGAAGGCCAGATAGAATTAGAGATAATCAGATGGTGAGAGGAAAGCACAAAAACATGAGAAAAAGTAATTAATGATAATTGGCAACATCAGAACCCAGTGCTCCCAGCATAGCAAGCCATGGATACACCAGCACACAAGAAAAGCATAATTCAGGCCTAAAATCCATCTCATGAAGATGATAGAGGACTATAAGAAGGACATAGATAACTCCCTTAAAGAAATAGAGGAGAACACATGTAAATAAGTGGAAGCCCTTAAAGAAGAAATACATAAATATCTTCAAGGAATACAGGAAAGCACAATCAAACAGGTGAAGGAATTGAAGAAGACCATTCAAGATTTAATGGAAATGGGAACATTGGGAAGAGAGGCCCCTTGGTCATGCAGAATTTATATGCCCCACTACAGGGGAATGCCAGGGCCATTATGTGGGAGTGGGTGGGTAGAGGAGCAGGGCGGGGATGGGGGAGGGTATGGGGAACTTTCTGGATAACACTTGAAATGTAAATGAAGAAAATATCTAATAAAAAACAAACAAACAAACAAACAAACAAACAAAAAACAGAGACAACCCTGGAGGTGGAAAACCTAGGAAAGAAAGCAAGAGACACAGAAGCAAGCATCACCAACAGAATACAAAGGATAGAAAAGAGAATCTCAGGCATAGAAGATAACATAGAAGATATTGACACGACAGTCAAAAAAATAAAAAAAAAAAAAAAAGTTCCTAATTCAAAATATCCAAAATCCAGGACAGAATGAAAAGCCAATCTAAGATTCCCAACTCAAAGGGTCAGTAAATATCTTCAACAAAATTACAGAAGAAAACTTTTCTAACCTAAAAAAAAAAAGACATGTCCATACAAATAAATCAAACCTACAGAACACGAAACAGATTGGAACAGAAACAGAAATCCTCACATCACATAATAATCAAAACCCCCAAATGCACAGAACAAAGAAAGATTATTAAAAAAAAAAAAAAAAAAAAAAAAAAAAAAAAAAAAAAAAAAAAAAAAAAAAAAAAAAAAAAAAAAAAAAAAAAAAAAAAAAAAAAAAAAAAAAAAAAAAAAAAAAAAAAAAAAAAAAAAAAAAAAAAAAAAAACTGTAAGGTAAAAAGTTCAAGTAACATTTAAAGGCAGACCTACCAGAATTACACCAGATTTTTCAACAGAGTCTCTAAAGCCAGAAGATCTTGGGCAGATATCATACAGACCATAAGATTAAAAAAAGGGCCAGAGCAGGCTACTATACCCAGCAAAATTCTCAATCACTATAGATGAAGAAGCCAAAACATTCCATAACAAAAACAAATGTAAAAAACACAGAGGTTAGTAGATGGAAACTCCAATAAAAGAAATGAAACTACACCCCAAAAGAGCAAGAAGTTAACCTTCTTACAGCAAACCCAAAAGAAGATTACTACACAAACAGAATTTTACCTCTAACAACAACAACAACAAAAATACCATGAAGTAACAATCATTAATCCTTATTTTCTCTCAATATCAATAGACTCAATTCCTCAATAGAAAGGCATAGGCTAACAGAGTGGATACCAAATCAGGACCCAGCATTTTTCTGCATACAGGAAATAATACTCAGTTACAAAGATAGACAGTACCTCAAAGTAAAAAGCTGGATTTTTTTTTTTTACAAGAAATGATTCCAAGAGAGGAGCTGGAGTAGTAATTCTAACATCCAATAAAATAACCTTTCAACCATCAGTTATCAAGAAATATGGAAAAGGACATTGTATACTTAAGGTTAACAACTCTCTGATCAATGATAACTTGGAGAGGAAAAAAGTAAAGAAATAAATTTAAAGAAAATGAAGGCACAACATATTCAAACTTATGGGACACAATGAAATCAGCACTAAGCTAAAAACTCTTATCTCTGATAGCCCCCATAAATAAATTGGAGAATGTATACTAGGAGCATAACAGCACATCTGAAAGCTCTAGAGCAAAAAGGAGCAAATATACCCAAGAGGAGTAGACTGCAGGAAATAATCAAAATCAGGGCTGAAATCAAACAAGAAGAAAGAGAACCATAAAAAAATAAATAAAACAAGGAGCTGGTTCTTTGAATAAATCCACAAGATAGATAAACCTTTAGCCAAAATAACCAGAGGGCACAGAGACAGTATCTGTCTTAGTCAGGGTTTCTATTCTCGCACAAACATCATGACCAAGAAGCAAGTTGGGGAGGAAAGAGTTTATTCAGCTTATATTTCCATACAGCTGTTCATCACCAAAGGAAGTCAGGACTGGAACAAGCAGGTCAGGAAGCAGGAGCTGCTGCAGAGGCCATGGAGAGATGTTCTTTACTGGCTTGCTTCCCCTGGCTTGCTCAGCCTACTCTCTTATAGAACCCAAGACTAGCAGCCCAGATATGGTCCCACCCACAAGGGGCCTTTCCTCCTTGATCACTAATTGAGAAAATGCCTTACAGTTGGATCTCATGGAGGCATTTTCTCAACTGAAGCTCCTTTCTTTGTGATAATTCCAGCTGTGTCAAGTTGACACAAAACTAGCCAGTACAGTATCCAAATTACCAAAATCAAGAATGAAAATGGAAACATAACAACAAAAAGAGAAGGATTTCAAAAACTATCAGATTCTACTACGAAAGTATATACAGAGCAAAACTGGAAAATCTAAATGAAATGGATGATTTTCGATACTGATACAAGATGCCAAAGTTTGATCAGGATTAGATAAACCATCTAAAGAGTGCCATATTCCTTAAAGAAACAGAAGCAATTGTTAATTTTTTTCAGAAAATCAAAACTAAACTAAAAAAGCCTAGGATGAGATGGTTTTATTGCAAAATTCTATCAGACCTTCACAGAAAACCTAATACCAATACTCTTAGAGCTATTTGACAAAATAGAAACTGAAGGAACCCTACCCAGTAAGTTCTATGAAGTTATAGATAAACTGATACCTAAATCATACAAAGACCCAACAAAAAAAGAAAACTTCAGACGAAATTCCCTTATGGAAATTAATGTAAAAATAATCTATAAAAATTCTCACAAACTGAATCCAGGAACACATCAAAACGATTATTCACTGTGATCAAGTGGGTTTCATCCCAGTGGTGCATGATGGTTCCATATATGGAC
Organism: Mus minutoides; assembly: GCA_902729485.2. Lineage (NCBI taxonomy): Eukaryota > Metazoa > Chordata > Mammalia > Rodentia > Muridae > Mus > Mus minutoides. The sequence goes on along the minus strand of LR753723.1, from coordinate 7,641 downwards.
ATCCATTAAAGTAATCCACTATAAAAAACAACTCAAAGAAAAAACACATAATGTTCTCATTAGATGCTGTAAAAGCATTTCAAAATACAAAACCCCTTCATTTAAAAAGTATTGGAGAGATCAGGAATGCACTGTCCATACCTAAACATAGCAAAAGCAATATACAGCAAACAAATAGCCAACATCAAACTAAATAGAAAGAAGCCTGAAGCAATCTGACTAAAATCAGGGACAAGACAAGGCTGTCTCCTTTCTCTCTCACAAGAGATAGCTGTATCAGGGTCCAGTCAGCAAAATCTTGCTGGCATATGCAATTGCGTCTGGGTTTGATGGTTGTTTATGGGATGGGTCCCCAGGTGGGGCAGTTTCTGGATGGTCATTCCTTCCATCTCAGCTCTAAACTTTGTAACTCCTTCCGTGGGTATTTTGTTCCCCATTCTAGGTGTGAGGGTATAAGGAACTTTTGAGATAGTATTTGAAATGTAAATAAAGATAATATCTAATAAAAAAAAAGAAAGAGAAAAAGAAGAGAAGGAATGAAATAACCATACTTTGATCTTTCTTCTTGAGTCTCACATGTTTTGTAAATTGTATCTTGGGTGTTCTAAGTTTCTAGGCTAATCTCCACTTATCAGTAAGTGCACATCATGTGTTTTATTTTGTGATTGGGTTGTATCACTCAGGATGATATCCTCCAGATCCATACATTTGCCTAAAATTTTCATAATTTTTTTTTAAAGCTGAGTAGTACTCCATTGTGTAAATGTACCACATCTTCTGTATCCATTCCTCTGTTGACAGACATCTAGGTTCTTTCTAGCTTCTGGCTATTATAAATAGGGATGCTATGAACATAGAGGAACATGTGTCCTTATTATCAGTTGGAGCTTCTTCTGAGTATATGCCCAAGAGAAAAATTGCTGGATCTTCCTGTAGTGCTATGTACATTTTTCTGAGGAACCTCCAGACTGATTTCCAGAGTGGTTTTTAACAACTTGCAATCCTACCAGCAATGGAGGAGTGTTCCTCTTTCTTCACATCCTTACCAGCATCTGTTGTCACGTGAATTTTTGATCTTAGCCATTCTGACTGGTGTGAGGTGGAATCTCAGGGTTGTTCTGCTTTGCATTTCCTGATGACTATGGATGTTGAACATTTTTTTTTCACGTGCATCACCACCATTAGGTAATTGTCTGTTGAGAATTCTTTGTTTAGATCTGTACCCCATTTTTAATAGGGTTTTTGGAATTTCTGGAGTCCAGCTTCTTGAGTTCTTTGTATATATTGGAGATTAGTTCCCTATCAGAATTGAGATTGGTAAAGATCCTTTCTCACTCTGTTGGAGGCCTTTTTGTATTATTGAAAGCATCTATTGCCTTACAAAAGTTTTGCAATTTTATAAGGTCCCATTTGTCAATTCTGGATCTTACAGCACAAGATATTGTTGTTCTGTTCAGGAATTTTTCAGCACCCTTGTCAAAGATCAAGTGACCATAGGTGTGTGGATTAATTTCTGGATCTTCAATTAGATTCCATTGATCTACCTGTCTGTCGCTGTACCAGTACCATACAGTTTTTTTTAATCACAATTGCTCTGTAGTACAGCATGAGGTCAGGGATGGTGATTCCACCAGAGGTTCTATTATTGTTTGAATAACTTTAGCTATCCTAGGTTTTTTTTATTATTCCAGATGAATTTTCAAATTGCCTTTTCTAACACAGTTAAGAAATAAGTTGGAATTTTGATGAGGATTGCATTGAATCTGTATATTGTTTTCGGGAGTATAGCCATTTTGACAATAGTAATCCAGCCAATCCATGAGCATGAGAGATCTTTCCATCTTCTGTGATCTTCTTAATTTTTTTTTCTTCAGAGACTTGAAGTTCTTGTCATACAGATCTTTCACTTCCTTAGTTAACATTATACTAAGTTATTTTATATTATCTGTGACTATATTGAAGAGTGTTGTTTCCCTAATTTCTGTCTCACCTCGTTTATCCTTTGTGTATAGAAAGGCCACTGATTTGTTTGAGTTAATTTTATATACAGCTACTGCGCTGAAATTGTTTATCAGGTTTAGGGGTTCTCTAGTGGAATTTTTATGGTCATTTATATATACTATGATATCATCGGCAAATAGTGTTATTTTGTCTTCTTCCTTTCCAAATTATATCCATTTGATTTCCTTTTGTTGTCAAATTTTCTTGCTATGATTTCAAGTACTATATTGAATAGGTAGGGAGAAAGTTGGCAGCCTTGTCTAGTCCCTGATTTTAGTGGGATTACGTCCAGCTTCACTTCATTTGCTTTGATGTTGGCTACTGGTTTGTTGTAGATTGCTTTTATTATGTTTAGGTGTGGGCTTTGAATTCCTGATCTTTCCATGACATTTATCATGAAAGGGTGATGAATTTTGTCAAATGCCTTCCAAGCATCTAATGAGATGATCATGTGATTTTTGTCTTAAAAACAATGAATTTATGAAATTCTTGGGCAAATGGTTTTATCTGGAGGATATCATCCTTAGTGACCCAACCCAATCACAGAAGAACTCACATAATATACACTCACTGATAAGTGTATATTAGCCCAGAAACTTATAACACCCAAGATACAATTTGCAAAACACAAGAAAATCAAGAAAAAAGAAGACTAAAGTGTAGATACTTCATTCCTCCTAAGAATAGGGAACAAAACACCCATGGAAGGAGTTTCGGAGACAAAGTTTGGAGCTAAGATGAAAGTATTGGCCATCCAGAGACTACCTCACCCAGGGATCCATCCCCATAATCAGCCACCAAAACCTGTCACTATTGCATAGGCCAGCAAGATTGTGCTGAAACGACCCTGATATAGCTATTTTGAGTGAGGCTATGCCAGTGCCTGGCAAATACAGTAGTGGATGCTCACAGTTATCTATAGGATGGAACACAGGGCCCCCAATGTAGGAGCTAGAGTAAGTACCCAAGGAACTCAAGGGGTCTGCAACCCTATAGATGGAACAACAACATGAACTAACTAGTACCCCCAGAGCTCATATCTGTAACTCCATATGTAGCAGAAGATTGCCTAGAAGGCCGTCAATGGGAGGAGAAACCCATGGTCTTGCGAAGATTATATGCCCCAGAATAGGGGAACACCAGGGCCAAGAAGTGGGAGTGGATGGTTTGAGGAGCAGGGTGGGGGGAGTGTATAGGGAACTTTCAGGATCGCATTTGAAATGTAAATGAAGAAAATATCTAATAAAAATAAATAAAAGCTATTTCTTATGTTAATTCATGAATAATATTTAGAGACCATTTTCTTGATAATTGTAATTTGATAAAGATTTAATATATGTAAAAGATTTCTCACTTGGATATAGCATTCTTTTTACTACTGCTGAGGTCTCTGAAGAGGCCCACTATCATTTATTGATAAGTCAGTAAACTTGCAATATTTAATCAGATTTGGAGGACTGAATCCAACAGAAACTGCTCATTTTGTCTCCCATATGTACTTCACTAGAGAGAGAACTTTGGCTTACAAGACTCTTTTGTTTGTTTGTTTGTTTGTTTGGTTGGTTGGTTGGTTGGTTGGTTTTTCGATACAGGGTTTCTCTGTGTAGCCCTGGCTGTCCTGGAACTCACTTTGTAGACCAGGCTGGCCTCAAACTCAGAAATCCGCCTGCCTCTGCCTCCCAAGTGCTGGGATTAAAGGCATGCGCCACCATGCCTGGCTGGCTTACAAGACTCTTAAGTGAAGTAAAAATGTAAATGATGCTTGCCAGCTTGAGAGATACATGCCTGTAGGAAGGACCAGCGGATTAACTCTAAGTAGCAGATATTAAAAAGAAACATTGTGGGTTTAGTGATTCTCATGAGCATTTTTTTATCAACTTAGAATTGTTTACTCCATCTTTTTTCTATTTTTGCAGTTTGAAACTTTTTTTTTTTTGCTTCTGTTTGTGAAGTTAACCAATATGAATTTCATCCTATCCCCCTATTCATGGCAGCTCTATATCTGGGTATATTTAATGACACTTTGTCATTCCTAGTGGTCATCTAGTCAATGATTTGGTGCTTATATTGCTTACCTTAGAACAAAAATTTATTCAGAGTTTTCGAAATTCATGTAAGCAGGAAGCCTACTGAAAGAGTCTGAATAGAATGAAATCCACAGCAGCACAAGGAAGAAAGAGACAGATTCATGATAAGGTGACCACAGATTTTTTTTCTCCAGATTTATCACCTACCATTGCAATCTGAGGAATTGAGCTGTGTCATTGGTGAAGAATTCTATCCTCTTTGAATAGTCTCTGGGAAGAATGAGCCATATCCAGATCCTGGAGCACTGCAACATGTCAGTGACTACAAATGCAGTTCTATAACCCGAAATCTAACCGAGCACATAAAGACAAAAGACCAAGATTTTTCTTAAAACTCAAGATTAAAGATCATCCTGGCTCTGGATTGGTCTCTTAATGTATTGTGTGTATACTTGGGGTGAGAGATGTAAATGAAATATTTTTCTTCATAATACTTACTAATCATAGTTTATATCTGTTTGTATCAACAAATATAAAAATGTTAAAACATGCCAGCCTTCAGTATGTGCCTGGTTTACCTTTAAAATCAATCTCCTCTATAGGATCTAACAATTCTAATAATGTATCATTAATATTCATAGCACAGAAATGTCTTCTTTACATTGCCACTGAATACCTACCAATCTTCATCATCCACAGCCTTTGTTTAAATATCTATTAACTTGTCAATTTGGCAACATGTTGAATGCCATAAAGTGAAATGAAGTCTAATTTACACTTTGATGTTTTCATTTTAACTCAAAATAACATTTTTGAGAACCTTCCAAATTTTATGACTATGAATAAGCAGCTGACACTGTTTATGAGGTTGAGTGATATGATTTGCCTGAATAAATTAGAAAATGTTTATCTAGTTTCTTGATGAGCATTTTGGGTGGCTTCCCATGTGGGATATTGTAAATAAAAATGTCACTAACCATGTGCATTTTGTTTTGAAACATAAGTGTTTTTATTCCACTTGAGTGAATACCTGGAGGTAAGAATATTGAATAGGTGGAGGCTAGATATCTTTTTAGAAAGTTCATTGAGTCATAATGTACATATCATAAAATTCAACAAAAATTGATGTGCAGTGAAATATATCTTCGATGCTTTTTCTCAGATGTATTCAATACAGCCCATTATCTATGGATGAAGCCCCTAGCAATGCCCTTGTGAAGGACTTACTCCTAATTCATAAGCAGTCTAGTTCACCTAAGATTATTTTATTAATGTTTAGGGAAGGATTATTGATACAAGAGGACCAAGGAAGGATATTTTATATACATAAATTCCACATATATTTAAATGTTCTGGCCTATTTTTTTCCTGAAAATGACATAGCATGTTCCTTTAACATACAATAAAAAAGATAATAAATACTCAAGTTGTACAAAAGTATCACATATGTAGTAATCAAAACATTTCTAAATAAATTGATACATTTTTTTTCTTATTTTGCTAGGAGTTATAATTTGTGTAACTTGAAAATGTAAAACTAAGGTCTGGAGAAATTGCACAGTCCTTAACAGTACAAGCTCTTGCAGAGGATCATTGTTCAGTTTCTAATACACACATGACAGAAAACATTCATCTGTATTTGCTGTGCCAGTGCATCTCAGGACTCTTCCTTGCTTCTTTCCGTACTGTATTTAAGTGTTTCCTATATATACACATGTAAAAAGCTCACACATAAAGTAAAAATAAGACTTTACAAATAATATGTACCTAAACATTGATCCTTACTATTTCAAATACATCTACATTCTTATGAAAAGCATAAATGATTCCTTAATTCGAATCTTATTCTATCTGTAAAAAAAATCACCAATTTTTTTTTTTTAAAGTGTTGAGAGGTCCATGAGTTAATGTTCTTAGTTATTACTATGTAACAAATAAAATTTCAAAATCTGTTTCTATTAAGATAACAGAAGGAAATGGATGACATTACTAGCATTACTTGTATGATATGGACCAGTTTTTATGCAGGAATATTAATTCAGCAGCATAACTTCTCTGGAAAGGAAATATATCCAAAGAAAGGATCTGGCTGGAATATGCATATGTTCTTTATTACAGTATGATCTGGATGGTGTACAAACTCACCCTTAGTGAACATCTTTAATCCAAAAAATAATAATAGTAAAGTTAGTTTGTAGAAGGAAAAAGCTATGTTAGAAAGTGATGTCTAATTGAGGGGGTGACAAAGTAATGAACCAGAGAAAGATTTGACAGAATGAGTCAGAGATAGAATATGCCAAACTCTAATGAGAAGAGAAAGGAAAGAGAGGATAGTTAATGACAACACAGACTGTGTCAGGAATGGGGTGTAATTCAGTGAGTACAGTTCATTGAGTGAAGTTAAGTTGAATTCATGCAATATAGTAGGGATCAGCTGAGTTCAGTTCAGTGATGGTCTATGGAGTTCAGTTCAGAACAGTATGATTCATGGAGTTCAGGGGTAGGTTTTCCAAGATGATCAATTCAATAAAAAGCCAAGAGAAGCCATTTTGAATCTGTCAGCTTAAAAGGGAGTTTTGAGCCAAAAGAGGAGAATTGAATCTGCCAGCAGAATTCAGAAAGAATTAGAAAGGATGAGCTTATTCAGCAGAAAACCTCCAAGAGGATAATTATATCTTGAAAATAAAAGTTATTTACAAGTTAAAAAGCAGGAGTTCAGAAGATGACATTTCTTTCATTTCTACATAGCTCATATATCCTTTTTACATATATTGTATAGTTTAGAGCATATAAGGGCTTATGTATTTCTTTAAGTTAGAAGATTCCTATCCTAATATCTGATGTGTTGAATCTTTATGACTTTTATTTAAGACATAAAATTATAAGTTATTCTCATTTCTGTACATCTTAAACCTTTCCTTTTTTAAATTGAACAAAAACTTCTAAAGTTAATAACATATTTCCATATATCACAACACTTTCTTAGGTTCCCAAAGTTTGACATTTTATTTTAATCTAATATGTTTCTCTTTAAAAGTAGCAAAATTTAAAAAAAAAGTCAGAATACATTACAAGAAATTTCAAAAAAGTTTTATTTACAAAGAGGAAAACTGATTTATCTGAATAAAAGTTATCAGAAATCATCATTTTCAAATTTTATTATGAAATACTTAGTAGTTTTCCTTAGTAGCTTGTGCAAATATAGAATTAGAAATTATAAACATTTGATTCTTCCTGTATTTCTCCTATCAATATTTTATTTCATCCTATGTCAATGATACAGTATTCTGTACTATGTGCCTGTAGCACACAAATACCTGAACTCAATTGATGATGTAACTGCATTTACACTGTACAATGAACTATTCTCAATCAGCTCTGACATGTCCCATCTTCAGCTTCTAACATGGTAAAATAATTACTACCTTATCATGTATATAGATACATAGATAAAAAATAGGAATTTTTGTGGTGCATTATGGTGTCCCTCATTAATCCCAGCACTTGGGAGGCAAGGCAGAGGCAGAGGCAGAGGCAGAGGCAGAGGCAGAGGCAGAGGCAGAGGCAGAGGCAGAGGCAGAGGCAGAGGCAGAGGCAGAGGCAGAGGCAGAGG
>LR753720.1:15501-149745 GCA_902729485.2 Mus minutoides | reverse complement strand
GGAGTACTACTCAGCTATTAAAAACAATAAATATATGAAATTCCTAGGCAAATGGATGGATCTGGAGACCATCATCCTGAGTGAAGTAACCCATTCACAAAAGAACTCACATAACATGTACTCACTGATATGTGGATATTAGCCCAGAAACCTAGACTACCCAAGATACAATTTACTAAACACATGATACTCAAGAAGAGGGAAGATCAAAATGTGGACAAGTCACCCCTTCCTAGAATTAAGAACAAAGCACACATTGAAAGACTTAAAGAGATCATGTGTGAAGCTGAATCCAAAGGATGGACCCAACGACTGCGGTTGCCAGGGATCCATCCCACAATCAGCCACCAAACCTAGACACTATATCATATGCCAGCAAGATGGTGCTGAAAGGGCCCGGATATAGCTGTCTTGGGGGAAAATATACCAATGCCTGGCAAACATGGAGGCGGAAGCTCACAGTCAGCTATTAAATGGAACACAGGGTTCCCAAGGAAGAAGGAGCTAGAGAAAGTACCCAAGGAGCTGAAGGGGTCTTCAACCCTCTAGGTGGAAGAATAACCATGAACTAACTAGTACCCCCTGAGCTCATGTCTCTAGCTGCATATATAGAAGTGAATGGCCTAGTTGGCCATCAGTGGGAAGAGAGGCCCTTGGTCATGCAGACTTTATATGCCCCAATACAGGGGAACGCCAGGGCCAAGAAGTGGGAGCGGATGGGTAGGGGAGCAGGGCCAGGAGGGGGGAGGGTATAGGGAACTCTCTGGATAACACTTGAAATGTAAATGAAGAAAATATCTAATAAAAGTTGAAGAAAAAAAAAAACCTCTAGCCAAGGATGGTAAAGAAAAAAAAATTAGAAATGATAGGGAGATATCACAACAAGCTGAGTACAGGCATGTATGAAAAGATCATTCACCATGACCAAGTTGTCCTTATCCCAGAGATGTAAGGATTATTTAACATATGCAAATTGATAAATGTGATAAAGCATGTACATAGACTTAAAGACATGATCATTTTAGTAGACAGAGAAAAATTCTTTTTTTATTTCCAGGTGAACAAACCCATTTTTTTTTATTGGATGAATACATCAGTTATATTTTGATTCTATAAAAATATACAAATGATTTTCAGAATAGAAGTGTGGCTTCATGTTTTTTGTGTTTTCCAATTTTTTATTAGATATTTTCTTAATTTACATTTCAAATGCTATCCCAAAAGTTCCCTCTACCCTCCCCTCACCCTGCTCCTCTACTCACCCATTTCTACTTCTTGGCCCTGGTGTTCCCCTGTATTGGGGCAAAATTCTTTTGACAAAATCTAACATCCCTCTATAATAAAAGTCTTAGAGACAATAGGATTGGAGAAAACATACCTTAACATTACAAAGGCTGTTATGTATGTCAAATCCATAGTATTTCTGCTAAATGTAGAAAACTTCAAAGCAATTCTATTAAAATCAAGAGCAAGACAGAGCTAGCCACTATCTCCTTTCCAGTTCAATACAGTGCTTAGAATTTTGCTAGAACAGTAACATAAGATCAGGAAATACAAGAGGTATGCATAGGTAAAGAAGTCAAAACGTTCCTGTTGGGTTTTTTACAGAAATAGAAAAAACAACCTTGAAGTTCATATGGAAACAGGGAAGACTGCTAGAAACAGGAGCAATCTTCTTTAGTTGCAACAACGTAGTCAGTCTTCGTTGAGAGGTCAATTTTATTATTGTTTATCATTTATATCTGGAAAGTTTACTGTGTACTTAGGATGGCAGGGCCAGTTGAATCCTGAGTGGTAAGATGGCAGTGGAAGCACCAGCACACCAGGCCTTAGGACAAAAAAATAGTGGGTGGCCACACAGGAACAAAGAGCAGAGAAAGCCATCCCTCTGTTCCTACGCCTACTGATGCTGGGCTCCTCTTCCTCACTGTGGATCTTGCATGGAGCCATGCTCATACCCTGTTTCACAGACACACAGGAATGGTAGGAATCATCTGGAGTATCACAGAGCTTGGCTGCTGAGTGTGTTGACCTCATTCCTGGTTTTCTTCCTATAGTACAAATCTGTCTGTATCCTTTTGCCTTTCCCCCAGTCTCTAAGATTGCTCTCCATGAAGACTCATTTGATGATTGACTTTTCAACAGTATAAAAACATCTCCAGTGAGAAAAGTGGTTCTAATTTTGTATTCTTCATGATGTACTTAGATCTGAGTGCTCGTGTATAGCAATAAACATCACATTCTGTTGGACATTGGTCACTTACCTTTTTCCTTTCTTCATAAGTACATGTGTGTATGTTGTGTGTACATTCATGTCTGTGTGTTTGTATATGTGTGAGTACACATATGTGGCATGTGGCCAGGGGCTGGTGTTGAGTATCTTGATAGCTTTTTCCTCTATTAAGTGAGGGTCTCTGCTGAACCCAGAGCTCACTGTTGTATCTGCTAGAGTGTGCGTGGCTTCTGGGGCATTTAAACTTCAACCTTACTGCTTATATGACAAGTGCTTTACCCACTGAGCCATCTCGCAGCCCTCTCTTGGTCATTGAAAAATGTATAGGTTGTTGGCTTGTTTGTTTGTTTTGGTATCGTTGACTGTAAAAGCATATGTTGACCACAGAGTGACTAAATTCTGTTGACTGTTGATTTTATAGAAAGAATACAAAAAGGATCTGGAGTTGGAAATTAAAGGCAAGGGAATGCAAATTGACTCTGATACCCTTGAAATACAACGTGCCAAGAGAGCTGCCAAGATAGCCAGCGAGGTGAGTGGAAGTGATTGCCCAGACCTTAAAACTCCAATGTTTGTACTCAGCAGATCACACAAATACTGGATGAGTGCATGGGATCTCTCCAAGCTCCATGGGCAGCATTGATGTGTGCAATGGAAATCACTTCAAATCATGATGTTTATTTGGAAATTTATAGTCTCCATATTATTATGCTTATTTCTCATAGCCTTTAAATGCACCAAAGGAAGCTCAGAAAAAGCCATTTTAGTAGAACACACAGGGAAACACACACTATTACTGTAATACAACACATTTCATGTTAATCTAGAGTATGATAAATACTTTTGTAGGACATTTTCTCTAGGATAGCTCATATTCTGCTTTGCATGTTTGTGTTTGCAATGCTTTGAGGGAAATCCAAAGACCATGTTTAGAGGTTTTAATTTGAGTATAATCTTTGGTTCTGTGTGATTGTGTGTTTAGAAGATACCCCTTGCTTACTTTGTATCTGCTGCTTGAGGTTTCCAGAGTCAGTCTTTGGGTTAAGACATCATATATCTTGGTTGACCATGTACATTCCTTCAGTGCCACTTTCTCTTCATGCAATATACATGAAGATGTGGGCATAACAGAGCTGTAAAGGGCAGACCATATTTGCATTTTCTAGGGAGATACCTGAGATTAGACACCATGCTTCCTGAACTTCTAATGATTTTGAGAGTATGAACAAGTCACTGGAGTTTGATAGTGTTTACATTTTGTAAGAGAAATATAGAAAGCTGAGGTGCAGATTAAGGAGAATGGCTTGCTTTTTTCAAGGTTTGGTGGTAGTGGTAGGGCTTCACTGGGGCTATTCTGGGAGCTACCCTGACTCTTGTAGTGTGACTGGTCATTGTTAGAAGTTTATTATAGAGACTTCCAGATCTGTATATATGATATGTAGACATGCATGATCTTGTATATACAGAAACTTAAGTAAATCTTGAATGCTGTATGCTTTTTTTTGCTTTATATTTATTTACTCATACAAGTTCTGTTTCATTACTTTCTACACTTTGCCTGGCTCCTTTAGAAGCATTGTATGATTTATAACGTGGATGTGACTATGTCCATTGAAACATCTGTTGTCTACATGTGTAGTAAGGTCTCAACATGACATGCCAAAACAAGAACCTTTAATTTCTCTTCTGCTTTTCAAATGAAACCAGACAAGTCCTAGATATCACTTTGATTCTGCTTATCAATTGCATCCTGCAACACTGTTCTAAATCCATTCACATTTCCCTATTCCAAACTAAGGTACCATATTAGCTACTAGGACTGATGCTGTCATGAGTGAGCTACATTAGAAACACACATGGAAATGTTTGTTTCTTTCCATAATATCAGCATATATTTAATAACAAATTCATAAAGTTTAGCAGTTTCAATGCCTATAATTTGTAATAAAATCCACCTACCTTGGTAGCTTGGACAAGGTGAATGAAAGTTCTTTATTCTAATCTTAATTACTGTTAATGCTTATGCAGCACACACACATAGTATATGCATGTGTATGTTTTTGTATAAGAACATATACCTAAATACATACATGTACACATACATATGTGTGTATACATTTATATATACATACATAAAACATTAAAGAATAAATACATGTGTATGTGTTAAAGAATGAATTCAAGTAAAAGAGGCTCCAGTAGTGTTCAAAGTTCAAGAGGTTTTAGAAGTGGGCTTAGATGGGGCTGGTGAGATGGCTCAGCGGGTAAGAGCACCCGACTGCTCTTCCAAAGGTGATAAGTTCAAATCCCAGCATCCACATGGTGGCTCACAACCATCCGTAATGAGATCTGGCGCCCTCTTCTGGAATGTCTAAAGACAGCTACAGTGTACTTACATATAATAAATAAAATAAATCTTTAAAAAAAAAAAAAANAAAAAAAAAAAAAAGAAGTGGGCTTAGAAAGAATCCATATAGATAAAAACGAACCATCTCAGTGAAGAGAGGGAACTGTTGGTAATAATGCTTGTAGAGTTGAAGTTCCAGAGGTCAGAGGTGTAAAGGCAAAACTGGGTCTCAAGTAGAAAATGGATCAGGAGCAGGGAACAGCTCGTCAGGCTCAGGTCCAGATTGGGTGAGCAGGTAGATGAGTAAGCAGTTAAATAACTGTGTCAAATAGCCGGGAAATGAGCCAGGTCATGGAGTCCTTGATCACTGGCACACATCGGGTATGAAGTTGTTGGCTGATTGGGGCCATTCTGTCACAGTGTTAGGTATCCATCGCTTACGAAGTCCAGGTGAGAACATTACCCCTTTGCTTAATCTGGTCTACCCCATAATTTTTTGAGTTTTCCTGCTATAATTTATCACACATATGTGTCCACAGTTCCAATTCTTCCTACTAAACTTCTCAGCTGGCTCCCTTTCTACACCTAGGAATGAGCCATTGATCAGTGAGTGCTAGATGAAGGTTGCTTGATAGAGGATGTGGCTTTGAGGGCCACCCAGGGGCCATAGTCAAAACAAAGTCAGAAGCTTCTTGTACAATGGAATGTCTGAGGGCAAGGCAGAGCCTAAAAAAGCCAGTTTTATACAGTATCGAGTGGTTTAAAGTAGGGCATAGCATGATTTCAACAGGTACAGTAAATTTTTAGCCTGGTCAAGAATTCTGCCTCAATTCTTGACCACTTACTGTGCAATTTTGCTTGTTTGTATTTGTTTTATCACAAAAGCTATACTTTTTTTTTTTTTTTTTTTTTGGTTTTTCGAGACAGGGTTTCTCTGAATAGCCATGGCTGTCCTGAAACTAGCTTTGTAGACCAGGCTGGCCTCGAACTCAGAAATCCACCTGCCTCTGCCTCCCGAGTGCTGGGATTAAAGGCGTGCGCCACCATGCCCGGCAAAAGCTATACTTTTATGAACCTTTTTTATTCTGTGTCAGAGACTATATTGTGTTCACTTTAGCAGATTAGAGCATTTTGCAAAAGAGTAGGCATCCAGGGCCAGAAATAGGAGCTTTTGAAATTATCATCATTGAAACTGAGAGCATCCTCCTAGAGCAAGGAATACAGAATGAGTAGAAAGTGAGGGAAAGTAGGCCTAAGGAGTCAGCTGTGGTCCATGTGGCCCTGGGAGGTTCTGGAGTTGCCATCATCTTTATACTCTACATAACTCAGTTTCGTAATCTTATTTACACATGCTCTATCTTGCCAAATTGATAGGTTCTTAAAATCCTTTTCAACTAAAGTTTGGAATTTTGCTATTAATTTTAATATCCAAAGCTGAGCTTAAAAATGTCAATATGATATATTGTTAGGCTAGTGTCCTCCAATATTTAAACTTGTGCTGTTTTCTGTGGGCTTAATTGTGTGACTTTCTATAGCCAATGAAACATTAGCAAACAACTCTGACTGAGGCTCTCAGTACACTTGTACTCTTGAAATGATGCTGTTATCATATGCTGTTTTAAACCATCCAAGTTTAGAGGTGTTTTGTTCATACAGTGATGAAGTTGCCTAGTGACACCTTTCCCAGACTGTACACAGTCATTCTGAAAGGTTATAGATTATTTAAGGGTCATATGGTTGGTTTAGTTTTCCTTCCTGACTTAGTTCCCAGACAGGATGTGTCTATTGTCATTCATATCCAGGAAGTAAAGGAAAGGCTTTTCTGACATTCTCCATTCTCCATGGTAAAGGAAGTGTACACCATCCCTGAACTAATCACATAGACCCAAGGTTGGGGTAGAATTATTTATTTAAGCCCCATAGAGCCCAGACACTTGAGCTAATATTATATAAACCCAGTAGTTTAGAATGGAAATGTAGTAAGTTGTAATAATTGAGAATAGCGACAGTTTTTAGTTACTTTATTGATAGTCACCAACCAGATTATAGAGTCACCAATACCTTTTCAATTTTATCATTGGAACACAAAAGTTTCCCATCTAGTTCTGTGCTTTTCATTAAATGCAGCTTAGTAGACAAAGCTTCCTGGTTATGTATAAATATATCACTGCGTGCCATACTTCTGTCTTGTTATATAGAAAGAAAAGAATAAGGCCTAATCTATTTTCATAATGTATAGTCCTGATGTCAAAATGACATCATGCTTTTTCAGTACCATTTTGAAATCACTGCAGAGCACCGTGTGTTTTACTTTCTACAGAAAGACTACAAAAGAGATCTGGAGACAGAAATTAAAGGAAAAGGGATGCAGGTCAGCACAGACACTCTGGATGTTCAGAGAGCGAAGAGGGCATCCGAGATGGCCAGCCAGGTAAGGATGGTGTGAACACAAAGTCTTGATGAAGGTTCTGGAACGGTAGATATGTCACCTTGCTGTTGAAACACACGGATAACAATAGGACCCTGGAAGGTTCAGCAAAGAGCTGAGATTCTTTTCTTTTCTTTTAGAAGCAATATAAGAAAGACTTGGAGAATGAAATTAAGGGGAGAGGAATGCAAGTGAACATGGATATCCCAGATATGCTTCGAGCCAAGAGGGCATCTGAAATCTACAGCCAGGTTGGTAGAGGATGAAGATGCTTGCAGAAATGTACTCAAATCCTGTCACTGCCTGCTTCCAGAGTCTTTGGTTGACAACATTCTGAAGACATTGCCTTCAAAGTTAGAGCATTTTATTAAGACTTTAATGGCCAAATATGACTTGCATTGCTAATTAGGACAGTCGCTATAGATCTAATTTAGTAGCCGTTATGAGATGCCAAAGTCCTGCATGGTTCCCCCTTTTTGAGGCCAAGAAAATTTGGATCTTATTTTCATTTTTAACTTCATTGTATAGTTTCTTCAATAGTCTTTGTTCACACACAGAAGCATAACTCCAAAAATATGTTATGTCCATTTAACCATGGACAATATTTTTAAATAGCTCTCAATAAAATAAAGTAGTAAAAGACTATACTATCACTTGATAATTAATGTTAACTAAAAATTGGAAGAGCTAAGTTTTCTTAGAAAAACTTATTTGCCAACTATACCTGTCACATAGTCTCCAAAATTTAAAAAGCTGGGTGTGAAAGGATGGTATTCTGAAAAGGATAAATATTTAATATTTTGTCATGTGTAAAGAAGCTGGATTTAAGTATGTGTGTGCACACTTTCACACACACACACAAAGAGAGAGACAGAGAAAGAGAGACAGAGACAAAGACAGAGAGATAGAGAGACAGACAGAGTGAGTGAGTGTGTGTGTGTGTGTGTGTGAGAGAGAGAGAGAGAGAGAGAGAGAGAGAGACAGACAGACAGACAGACAGACAGTGAGGACTGAAAGGGAGGCTGTGTGTAGAGAAAAGAAGAATTGAGTGGGAAGAGAGAAGAGGAGCCCAGTAGGCAAAAACAGTGAAGGAAATACATATACCACTTCTTTTGAAAAAAATAAATGTGAGAAAGATACTACCTCAAAAGAAAACGTTTACAGATGAACAAGTTGCTTATACAATATGATTTGAAAGGAAATACACTTTATTTAATCATATCTTTGCTATAAAATTATCTGAGAAGTACATCCCAGCAGAAAAAGTAACAGAGAAGAATGGGAAATATGAAATTGTTCTAGAAGCAGGGAATTAAATTTGATTAATGGAATTTATGATGGAAATAATTTCAACCCAAATTGGGCACAATCATTCAAATTCTGGTTAAGCCAAAGTGGTAAGTGTAGGGACCTGTCTGCTCCTCAGTTACCTAGGAATGTGAAGCAGTTAGAATAGTCTTAAAGGTCACAATTTTCTGCCCCCTTATCCCCCATGATTCACGAAGACAATGAACTTGGAGACACTGGCTATGTCTTCATAAGTTGCATGCAAATCTTAGGGTAGTGCAAGAAACACGCAAATGAAGATGTGAGTCAGCGAGGAAGGTTGCAATGACAGCTGCATCCACCAATCCAGTGCTTATGTCACTTTGTAATTGTTACCCACACTAACTAGAATGCCTGGGTTGAGTCTCATTTCCCACGATTACTAGCTGGTACCTCATTTCCTCCACCCAATAATGATGTCTATTTGTAGAACTGATTGAATAAGTGTGTGTTGGGTATTTACAACGATGTCAATTATATCATAACGTAGACCCAGGCTTTATTAATGGGGACCGTTGTAGCTCATTTGCTGGAGAGGAACTTGAGATTTGTAATAATCTTACCTACAAATATAATAACATGCTATACTTAGCCACTGATCTTTACCAGGAGTAGGAAACAAAGCCCCCCACCCAGAAGCGTGTAACAAGGTAGATGTAGAGAGTTGGGTCACAGTGGGAGCGCTGGAGATACTGGGGTAGAGTATGAGTTTGTTCACACATAGAAGAGTAGGTCCCAAATTTAGGGGAAACCCAGAAGTCAATTTCTCTGAGCTGAGCTGCTGTGACAGACTGTTTACTGACACACTTAACTTTAATGGCTGTGTCAACAGTTACTTTGAATCTTAAATTAGGAGTTGAATTGCTAAGGTTAGAGATGTTGCCATATCCCCTTCTCCTCCTACCACACAGATTTCAATTTGTAATCATTTTATAATTTTAGAAAAAGTATAAAGATGAAGCTGAGAAAATGCTTTCCAACTACTCCACTGTGGCAGTCACTCCTGAGATTCAGAGAATAAAAACGATACAGCAAAATGTTAGCAACGTGAGTAGCTGCTCTGTGAAGAGCCAAATGTATTTCAGGATTTGTTTGGATTTTGAAATATTTGCCTGTATATAATAAGTGATAGTGGGGAGGAGATGTAGGTCTAAACTTAAAAGTCAATTTTGCTTCATATACCCTTTATGCACACAGTCTAAGATAATGCCATGTATCATTTTTAGTGCACTTGTGTTATGACTGAAACACAGCACAGGAGACAAGTTAATTGCTAGCTGTCAGAAAGTCTAAATTTCGGATATCTTGGTTGAGGAATTCCCAATCTGTATTTTTTTTTTAAAGTTGAAATTATGGTATCTTTGTTTGCTTGCTTATTTATTTATTTTTGTGGCTCTAGGGATTTTATCTAGGGCCTTGTTCATGCTAGGAAAATGTTCTGGAAACAATATCCCAACAACTTTCCACCCCTCAATTCTAAAATGTTATATTTTGTAAGAGTGTCTTTTCCCCACTGTCTGATTTTTTTCCTCTATCACTTGTATTTTCTATCAGATGGATTTATTTTTTCAAAATAAAAATAATTATTCTCACAAATTTTAATTATTAGAATTGTTTTGGAATTTTAAATCCAAATTTTGTATTAGATATCAATGACAAGTGTTGACTGTATTTTATCACAGAAAAAATCTTCCACACTGATTTTATTGTGAAGATGAGAGTAGAGACATGGGGACTTCCCTCCTGATTTTCACTTAATTTGCATGGATGACTTACCTAGAGACTTACTAAACCCATGAATTTCCCTTTTTATTTTGAAGAATAGAAATTGCCTGTGTACTGTTTTTAAAAAAGTAGGCCTCTGCTAATTGATAAATGAATAAACTTCAATTGTGTTATGAAATTATTAAATGAACCATACAGTCAAATATAATATAGAATTATCTCAGTCATGTAGAACTTAAGCACATGGCTAGTCAAAAGGAATCATAAAATAAGTGCCATTAAATTTGAGGCATACTGAAATAGTCTCTGATTCCTAATTAATTGGCTGAGTCACTCTCAGAACAGACAGACTGTTTGGTAAGTCAGGGATTGCCCTAAGAAGGTCCAGGCTGTGCCCAGAGATGGGCATTTCTCAGTGGAAGGGTCAGAGAAAGGACTGCTCCTAACTCCTGTGATCAGTAATGTTCTGAGTTTCATCTCTTTCAGATCAAGTCTTGTATCGCCCCTCCCCACTCCCCGCCCTGTGATGTTCACTGGATCAGCCAGTGTCTGCAGTGGGATTGTTCTGTCTTATATTGCCCCTCCGCACTCCCCGCCCCATGATGCTCACTGGATAAGCCAGTGTCTGCAGTGGGATTGTTCTGTCCTCATGTGACTTTCTAGGGAAGCTGCTTATTTGTGGCAAAACTTTGTTTTTTATTTAGAAGTAGATATCGGGGGTGGAGAGAAAGGAGAAGGCAAGAAAAATAAGCAAGTCAAGGCAGGTACTAGGGTTAGTATTTTGCTAGGAGACAGTGAGGGACCTTTGTATTAGATTAGCAGTGGTGTGAAACCTTGCTCTTTTGGGGTTAAATGCTAGCTGCCGAGTGAATTTCTTTAATATGTGCTTTGACTTTTTTTCTCAAACACACATGCAGCAAATTAGAGATTGCTAATTTATGTTCTTAGGGCAAATAATCTGCCCCCAGCTAAGGTACTCATCATGCCTTAGAACAAGTGTGAACTGAGCTAAGAGGTTATGAGATTTGAAACCAATGCCATCATTTATTATTATAATGGACTATTTCATTGATTTGTGTAATATTACTAGTCACAAATGAAACCCGTTTTCACACCACTATAAAACATTGCATTTTATAGAGAAATAGTCTTGCATTTGTAACGGGCAGATCTAGGACTTGAATCATAAGCTTACAGTTCTTGTTTTCCTTTTCTCACTATGAAGGTATCTTATAAGGAAGGAATAGGAGCTGGCACAGCCGTAAGGAATACCCCAGAGATTGAACGAGTGAAGAAAAACCAGCACAACATTAGCTCAGTAAGTTCTCCACAACATTAGTAATCCTTTCTGAGAGAGATGGGGGCTATATGAGCAGTTTTAGTTTTAGTTCTCAATATGTTGCTTCTTACCTTTTCTTCATTACTTTCCTCAAAGATGATGTCATCAATGTCATCAGCTATCAAAGGTCTCCCTTGCAGAGAGAAAGCATCAGTTTTGCTCCTGTTGAGCCTGGAGCTCCATTTCACTTCACAGGGCAAAGAAGACATGGGCCGTTTAAATAGAATCTAGAATTACGATTCATCTTTTGGATCAGAATTTTAGCTGTGTTATATTTTAGAGAGAAAAGGGTCTGTGGAATACTGTCCCACCTCTTGGAGCAGATGAATTTTACCACATGAATGAAATGATCAAAGGGCTTAACACACTTATTTGGTAGCTGAAGCAAAGGGAAAGATTTGTTTTTATAATGTAGCACCAACTCATTTTTTCCTGTGTCACTCTCATTTCTGAGACTTTCTTTGACACAGTTCTGTGCCCATATTTCTGCTTTCTTACCATATTTCCCCTTTACTTTACTCAGAAAAGAACACATCAGTTGAATATAAATTGTATAAAGACCTTATGCTATGGCACTTTTGACTGTGGGAATGGTAGGGGAGGTATTTAATGCTATAGGAAAAACATTTATTGGTTGACATGAACAACAGATAATAATTGTCCTTGCAGGAGTGGGGTTCATTTGTGCGTATTCATATATTTAGTTTCTTGTTGAGGATGTCAAAAATGCTTTTCCTTAACATTTCTTCCCTGATCCATCTCTTCATCTCTTGTCTTGGACACACAACCTGTAAGACCTTTCCTTTAAGCCAAATGGGATGGTTTGTATATGCTTGGTCTAGAAGTGGCACTATTAGGAATTGTGGACTTGTTGGAGTAGGTGTGTCACTGAGGGCGTGGGCTTAAGTGCCTGGAAATAAGAATTCCACTAGCAGCTTTCAGATGAAGATGTAGAAGATGCCAATGTTTGGTATCCATCCTTCTGCACCATGCCTGCCTAGATGCTGCCATGCTCCCAGCTTGATGATAATATATGTTGTTCTTTGTAAAACTTGTCTTGTTCATGGTGTTTGTTTACAGCAGTAAAACTCTAATGAAGACACCAACCAAAGAAAACTGCTTTCATGCATGTATCAGTGCTAGCTCGGTGTTAGGTGGTACCCAAAGCATGTAACCTGGTGGTGGTTTCTGTTGGAATTCAAGAAAGGGCAAGGTAATATTTACTTTAATACAATTATAAAAATGTGCAGAATGCCAGTGCAGTCAAATCCCTGTGCCATAAGGAAGCCCTGTCCTGAGATAGCATCTAGAAAGAGGACTTGGAGGCCTGGATTAGAGTGAATGATATTCTGTTCTGTTTTATGGGAATCTGAATGATTTGCCACTTGAATCTGACAGAGAAGTTAGTTTGGAAAAGAAGTATAAAATGTTACATCCCTTCACTTAGCAATGGCAATGTTTGGTATGCATCCATGGATGTAAACATCAGCTATAAGTGTTCTGTGGTATATATGGCATCTAGTCATTTTCCTACAGGGAAATGACTGTGCTATTTTATGAAGAATCTTAAGAAGCAAAAGTGTTCATTTTTAATTGTGTTGGGCTTTTTACCCGAACAAAATCACATAAAACAGTACAGTATATCATGTTTTTCTCCCTTAGTCTCCCTTAGTTCTGTATTTCTGAGGTTGGGCCATAACCCCCTGCTTAATATTCAAATAGAAACTTGGCCTTTTAAGATTAGCCTGATCTGTCAAACCAGGAGGTGATTCGCTAACATTTAAACATGCCGACATTTTTCACCTCCGAGGACAAGCCTTTTTGCTAGTAGCTTTCTGTGCTAAGATCTGTTTTTGAATTTCATTTAGAGGAAACCTGTCTCAGTGAACTTTGCATTTAACTATTTTGGGTCTGGATTGATCCTGGCATCTTTACTCATGTTAAACCCACAGACACCAAGATAGATGATATCTGAGGGTCTAGAGTTTTTATGCCAGCTTAGATTTCAGCTTTAGTTATTTTAAGCATTATTGAGTGATCTCTAAAAACCTTGTAGATTTAAATCTTGGCTAAATCTCTGCATGTACTTCTGTTCTGTTTTCCTGGAGTGGAGTTTCAGTTATAAAATACCACCTACATAGCAAGGGCTTGCTAGTTTTTTTTTTCCATTTTTATTAGATATTTTCTTCATTTACATTTTAAATGCTATCCTGAAAGTCCCCTATACCCTCCCCCAACCCCACCCTGCTCCCCTACCCACCCACTCCCACCGTTGGCCCTGGCTTTCCCCTGTACTGGGGGCATATAAAGTTTTCAAGACCAAGGCACCTCTCTTCCCAATGATGACCGACTAGGCCATCTTCTGCTACATATGCAGCTAGAGACATGAGCTCTGGGGGTACTGGTTAGTTCATATTGTTGTTCAATCTATAGAGTTGGAGACCCCTTCAACTCCTTGGGGACTTTCTCTAGCTCCTCCATTGGGGAACCCTGTGTTCCATCCAATAGCTGACTGTGAGCGTTCACTTCTGTGTTTGCCAGGCACTGGCATAGCCTCACACAAGACAACTATATCAGGGCCCTTTCAGCACTATCTTGCTGGCATATGCAATAGTGTCTGCATTTGGTGGCTGATTATGGGATGGATCCCCAGCTGCAGCAGTCACTGGTTGCACCATCCTTTTGTCTCAGCTCTACACTTGATCTCTGAAACTCCTCCCATGTGTGTTTTGTTCCTAATTCTAAGAAAGGGCAAAGTGTCCACATTTTGGGCTTCGTTATTCTTGAGTTTCATGTGTTTCGAAAACTGTATCTTGGGTATTCTAAGATTCTGGGCTAATATCCACTTATCAGTGAGTACATGTTATGTGAGTTCTCTCGTGATTGGGTTACCTCACTCAGGAAGATACCTTCCAGATCCATCCATTTGCCTAGGAATTTTATAAATTCATTGTTTTTAATAGCTGAGTAGTACTCCATTGTGTAAATATACCAAATTTTTTGTATCCATTCCTCTGTTGAGGGACATCTGGGTTCTTTCCAGCTTCTGGCTATTATAAATAAGGCTGCTATGAACATAGTGGAGCATGTGTCCTTATTACCAGTTGGAACATCTTCTGGATATATGCCCAGGAGAGGTATTGTGGGATCCTCCTGTAGTATGTCCAATTTTTTGAGGAACCGCCAGACTGATTTCCAGAGTGATTGTACAAGCTTGCAATCCCACCCACGATGGAGGAGTGTTCCTCTTTCTCCACATCCTCGCCAGCATCTGCTGTCACCTGAATTTTTGATCTTAGCCATTCTGACTGGTGTGAGGTGGAATATCAGGGTTGTTTTGATTTGCATTCCCTGATGATTAAGGATGTTGAACACTTTTTCAGGTGCTTCTCTGCCATTTGGTATTCCTCAGTTGAGAATTCTTTGTTTAGCTCTGTGCCCCATTTATAGTCCAGGTATTATCATTTTTCCAGTTGATTTTCCTCTAAATAGACCTACCTGAAGGGGAAATTCGTGGGTGGAATGAATTTCAGGATACAGGATGTATTAGTGACCTCTTTCCATGGTGTGACCAAATACCTCCAGTAAGCTACTTAAAGGAGGAAAGATAATTTTGGCACATGGTTTGAGGGACTACAGTGCATCATGGCAGACAACACATGGCTGTGCACTATTGCTTGGCAGGGGAGTATGTGGTAGCCTGCTTACATATCAGTACTTAACAGGGAAAGCAGAGCCAGAGCACCTATAATTTTAGTCTTCAATCCCCAGCAGACCAGCTACTCCCATGTGCAAAGGTTTTGCAGACTCCCAAGATACTGATATCAGCCGATGGGGGATGTAAAAACACACAAGCCTGTGGGAAACCTCTCAAGCAAGCACCAACACAGGTGCTTTACAGTCTGGATGCGTGTGGAGGCGACTTCTTGACTTCTGACACTGTGCTTTTCTGGGATTTACAAGGCACAGTGGTCTGTGTCTTCAGTACACATCACTCCTACTCCCTTTCTCATTTATGGTAACCACATTTCCTCTTGTTCAAGAACACCTGTGTGCTCTCCTTTGTGTTTGCAACATTTGCAAGACTCTGAGGCCAATTCATTTGATTTTTGCTTTTAAATACATTTTAAATTCTAATTAACACATTAAAAGATAAAACTGCTTCCCAGATAGAAAATAACGAATCATTATATTTTGATAATTCCCAAGACATTTTGTACATCCACTTAATTATAAAGCTATGGTCATGAGCAATGTTTGTTTATATTAACTGGAGGATACCTAAAGGGATTGATAGATGTGAATGTATTTGCACTTCAGGATAAAGAGCCTAGAAAGCATCAAACAGTATGAGAAACTCTTTTCCTACTGAAAGGAATATAATGTTGGAACAAAAATCTAATTATACAGCAGTTAAAATGGAAGGATTCTTAATTATTTTAAGCTTTGCATAGAATAAATTAGCTATATTTTAAAATAAAGTATTCAGGTAAAATTCAAAGAAGGAATTAAACATGCAACAGCCATTTCTGATCCTCCTAAGCTAAAGGGAGTTTCAGAAAACCAGAAGGACATAATCAGTGGGGTCATATTTCTCTAAGTGTTTGCTCTGTGTTCTTGAAATGCCAGTGTATGACAGAAGCACAGTACATGCACAGGTGGAGTCTCACCACAAGGGATGCCAGTGTTCAGTCATTACTTTGGAGTGGAGATAACATCCTACACTGCTTTGTGCCTTCCATTATGTGCCTCTTGGGCATTTGTTTCTATAGGTTCATTCCATTCTTTTTTTTTTTTTAATTTTTATTAGATATTTTCTTAATTTACATTTCAAATGCTATCCCGAAAGTTTCCTTCCCCCTCCCCCCACCCCCCGCCCTGCTCCCCTGCCCACCCACTCCCACTTCTTGGCCCTGGTGTTCCCCTGTATTGGGGCATATAAAGATTGCAATACCAAGGGGCCTCTCCTCCCAATGATGGCTGACTAGGCCATCTTCTACATATAGAGCTAGAGACACGAGTTCTGGTGGTTCTGGTTAGTTTATATTGTTGTTCCTCTTCTAGGATTGCAGACCCCTTCAGCTCCTGGGGTTCTATCTCTAGCTTCTCCATTGTGGGCCCTGTGTTCCATCATATAGATGACTGTGAGCATCCACTTCTGTATGAGACAGCTATATCAAGGTCCCTTCAGTAAACACTTGCTGTCCTATGCAATAGTGTCTGAGTTTAGTGACTGATTATGGGATGGATGCCCCCCCCCACCCCCCGTGGGGTAGTCTCTGTATGGTCCATCCTTTCTTCTTAGCTCTAAACTTTGTCTCTGTAACTCCTTTCATGGGTATTTTGTTTCCTATTCAAAGGAGGAATGAAGTATCCACGTGCTGGTCTTCCTTCTTGATGTTCTTGTGTTTTGCAAATTGTATCTTTGGTATTCTAAGTTTCTGGGCTAATATCCATTTATCAGTGAGCGCATATCCAATGACTTCTTTCATGATTGGGTTACCTCACTAAGGATTATATCCTCCAGATACATCCATTTGCCCATTCCATTCTTACCTTACAGAAAATTCAGTAGGACAGACTGCATAGGGCTGTGGGTAAAGTGAAGGTCTCTAGGAAGAACAGGGCATAAATTACTGTTCTGCATTTTTTCACATTCTGTCATTATAACTTGTAATTGTTGAGTAGTTACTATTTCTTTGAGTACCTAACGAGTACAATTTTTTTTAACACTTCTTGCAAAGTGTTCTGGGGGAGAAATAGTATGTCACAGGGAGGGAAGGTGGTGGTGGGAGGAACAGCCTTGAAGAAGGAGGAATTCCAGAGCCTTGTTTTAGAGACTCAAGAATGGTTTCAGGTGGCCTTTGTGAGGAAGGGACTTCTTGGTAGAGAAACAGTATTTTAAGGATCCAAGGCCTATTGAAGAGAGGGAATGGACTTAAGTGATGTGTATTTGGGATGGAGGTGGCAGGAGATGATGGAGGGACAGGACTTGAAATGCTAATCATAAGACTCTAGTATGGAGAATCCTTGTAGTGTGGCTCATAGCTCATTTAAGACTATGGTAACAGCTCTGTTATTACCAATATTTGACTTAGTGATTAAGTTATTTTATTGAAATTCTCCCTCTTCCTCCTCTTTCTTCTTCTTCTTCTTCTTCTTCTTCTTCTTCTTCTTCTTCTTCTTCTTCTTCTTCTTCTTCTTCTTCTTCTTCTCTTCTTCCTCCTCCTCCTTCAAAAAAGTGTATGATTAAAAACAACATTGTCTCAACTTTATTTGAAAAATAAGTGCATGACAGCATAGATGCTATAGAATTTACATGACATGTCATGCCTACAGATGGTGAAATCCAAGAGGTATAATAAACAGGGAAATGATGGAGAGGAACATGGAATTGAACATGATAGGTTTGATTCCAGCTCTGGAACTCATACATTATATACTCTTCACAGATTGTCACCTATAATAGTTCCTCTCCCATAAAACAGAGATTTGAGTATTAAAGAGACATTGCTTTGAAAGCACATGATGAAGTGATGAATAGCGGAGTAAGACAAGATTCTCCCATTGAACTTGAGGTTTACCTTCACTAGCAATTGTAGGCTCTTCCTGTCAGTAATGCTGATCCATAAAGCTTTAGTTCAAGTTCTAACAGGAATGATATTTCTACCAGTAGTGGTTAAGAGAAATATTCCTCACTGTAACTCTATCATTTCAGCCCTTTGAACTTGCCTAAACTCTCACATGAAACAGAACAAAGAATGCTGCTCCTTAGGGAGAGAAAGGTACATTGGAAGAAATCCAACCCTTTCCATTTATTTTCTAGACTTCTAAAATTTTTCTTCATTTTTCTGTTCATTTATAAAAGTGTACATGCCAAGAACAAGGCCTGTGCAAGGCTCTAAGGCTGAATTTAAACTTTGAAAACTCATTGACTATTGAAATATAGCTCCTCTTCCAGCTTTACTGCAGCTGTCAGAAACTCTCAACAGATCTGCCATCTCCGACATCTCTTCCTCTGTGTTTGATGTTCTTTTATTTCTTGAGATGTTGTAGAGTTGTTGGAAGAGTTGACTGTTTACAATGAAGTCATCACCCTTTTCTTCTCTCAGCTAAGAAAGAAGATCTCTATGCAGTAGGTTAAGATATCTTCTGTAGTGTTTGGTCAATTCCAACTTAAGAACTTGGTAAGGAGAGAAACTGAGATCCCTGTGAGGAATGTTGGTAGAGGCAGCAGACTATTAAAAATCAGGCACAGGGTTTTTGTGACCTTCGTTCTCAGTGCTGAAAGTGATGGCAAGAATCTATTTTTCACTTAACGTGACTTATTGTTAAAATGATCATGATAAATCATTTTAAACATAAGATGGTAATTTAGTAAACATCACTTTAATGTCAGGAACTGGTGGACTTACAGAAAGGCTAATTTCTCATTATTGATGAAATCAAAATCAAGAGGTCATCAATAAGTTATATAGTATAGATTATCAGTGAAATGAATAATTAGAACATTTAACAAAAAATGTTTGGGAGTAGGGTCTCTCTCAAGAAGATGAAGTCTGGAAGAAGAGGACATAAAATCCAACTCCTACTCAATAAGCTATTTCTAATTGATACCTACTGACAAAGAAAATCAGATGTGTCTAATAGAGTATCAACTACTATCTAGAGCAGATTCCAGAGCCACTGTGGTTGGCCAACACAATATGGACTCCATGTTGTTTGTGTGTGCACTTTGTTTTGGTAGTTTTAGTTGTTGTTGTTGTTGTTGTTGTTGTTGTTGTTGTTGTTTGGTCTTTTTTTTTCTTTTCCTTTTTTTAAAAAGGAGAACTGAAGTTAGACATATGGGTAGGGAGTGAGAAATCTGAGTCATTGAGGGAGGAAAAGAATATGAACAAAATACATTGTATTTTTGGAAAAAGTTAAATAAACATTTAAAAACAATATTTGTATCATATGGGGAAAAGTATGAATGATCTGTGGCATGTGATATTTCCTTTAGAATGTTCCAGTGGTACACATTTATTTTCCATGCCTCTAAACTGTCTTATGCTTTGTTCCCCAGTTCCAATATAAAGAGCAAACCTATAAGGCCACTCCGGTAACCATGACCCCAGAGATAGAGAGAGTGAAGAGGAACCAGGAACAGCTGAGTGCGGCAAGTCACTCTGTTTTCTTTTATATTTTATGTAACATGATGTACTTTTATTTTAAAAAAATGCTTTCTGTGATCATTGACTTCTCTATGAATTGGTATTCTTTAATACATCGAAGGGCATGAAGTTTGATTTGGGTGAGTCAGGAAGTTTGCATCATGTATCTGACTCACAAGGTCTTCATTAAGTACCCAGGACACAAGGATCTTTAAGGGCCACATCTTTTCCACATGAACCTTTTAGCTTAGTGTTAGATCTGTAAAAATAAATAAGATAGAGAGCTGGGAAGTAGTGTGGCTTATGCATTGGAAGAGAAAACAAGATTAGAGATGGAGGAAGAGAAGACTTGGCTTGACTGGTACTGTAGGATGCAGTAACAAAGGAAGGTACCTTATGAATGACATGGAAGACATCAGCCAGTCAGTTCATAATCTAGTGTCATAAACAGTCCTAGTTAACAAAGGAGAGGGACCTCTGCTCTCGCTCAGGTCTCTTTTAATATTATATGCAAACAACTGAGCTCAGCACCATTCATTTCTTTGACTGGTGGATGAGGAAAACTGAATTTTGAGGAGTCAGAGGGTACAAAGATCCATTGCAAGTAAGGGCAAATCTGGGACTTGAACTCAGGTCCCTCGGAATTTAGAAATCTCTTTAGGGAAACTACAAGTAGTGATTTTACCTTTTGTCAATCATTTTATGGAACTTTCCCCAATATCAAGAATAACCTCTTTCTTGCAAAACTGGCATTTTGAAAGACTTTAAGATTTAAAAGTAATTTCCTCCTTCTGGGTGGAGGAGGAAAATCAAGGTCAATATATTTTATCTTGAATAATACTTCCAAAGGTGGAAGAAGTCAGGGGTGTTTTAAAGGTGGAAAGTTGAGGGCCAGAAGCAGAGTAAGCCCCTTCCCAGCCCGCCACAGCGACTTCCTTCTAGTTATTTGTTCTGGTATCATTGTGCTGTTTCTGTTTAAGGGTTTAAGGATGTTCCCTTACCTCCATTGTAGTGCTTGTAGTTAGTTTTGGTGAAGACAAATCCACTTCTTCTTAGTTTAGTTTTTATTTTTTTTTAAAGATTTATTTATTTATTTGTTTTATGTATGTGAGTACACTGTCACTGTTTTCAGACACACCAGAAGAGGGCATGAGATCAGATTACAGATGGTCATGAGCCACCATGTGGTAGCTGGGAATTGAACTCAGGACCTCTAGAAGAGCAGTCAGTGCTTTTACCCGCTGAGCCATCTCTCCAGCCCCCTTAGTTTAGCCTTTTGAGAAAGCATGTTTTCTGTGCTACTCTGCCTGTCCTGGAACTTACTCTATAAACTGGGCTGGCCTCAGAACTCAGAGATCCACCTGCCTCTGCCTCCCAAGAGCTGGGACTTAAGACACACACCACAACTCCAGGCTGAAGATCCCTCTTTAAGCACCACAATCAACACTTCTTGATCAGTTGAGTTCAGTCAAGAGGAGACCACTGTGAAAGCCCATGTGTAAAAAGCAAGAGTGGATTTGAGTGCCAGCCTTTGTTGTAGTCGCTCAGATCCCTTTATGCTATTTATTAAAATTCTTATATATCCTCTGTAGGTCAAATACAAAGGAGAGCTAAAACAGGCAACTTCCATTTCAGATCTGCCAGAGCTGAAAAGAGTGAAAGAAAACCAGAAGAATATCAGCAATGTGTGAACATCTTAGTATTTATTATTTGCATTTAATCATATCAAATGTGTCAATATGCAGATATGAGATCAGAGTAATGGTTCTCAACCTGTGGATTGCAACATGCCCCTCCCCAAAGTTGGATACCATATATTTACATTACTACTCATATTAGTAGCAATGAAATAATTTTATGGTTGTGGATCCTTACAACATGAAGAACTGTATTAAAGGGTCATGCTACTATGAAGGTTGAGAACCACTCTATTAGAATCTTCCTTTCTGAGTTGATAGTCTCATTTGACTGGCAGCTTCCTCAGAGGACAGTGTCAGGGTTGTAGGTACATCAAGGCTCACGTGCTGTACTGTGATGACTGTCGTGAAACTTGTTGCATGCCCTTCTCATCTTATTTCTGTGCTGGTGATTGCTCTGGCTCCATACTGAAGGCAGGGGTAGTTGCTGGCATCTTGGTCCTGCAGTCCAGCTTTCTTGCTATTTTTACCTGCCCAAGTTCTTGTTTGTCAGGCCCCTCTGGGCCCTTTCTCTCATTCATGATAATTATTACTATGTTTCTGGGGGGAAATGGTGAAGTATATGTGCTTGACAGAATATATCACGTGAAATGGGCCAATTAATGGGCACTTGGCCCAAGGCATCGTTTTTACGTAGACTCACGAATGACTCTAGATACCACACACATTTCACTGAGAACATTCTTTTAGGAAGTTATTAACATACAGAATGGGTTCTTTGGAAGAGGAAATTCAGAAACCTATTATCTTCAAAGAAATCATTTATTCCTCAAACTCATAAAGTCATTGGCCAGTTTATGAGCCAAAGGCAGATTATCATTAGATACTTCCTAACAATTATCTATTTTTTTTTAGAAGAGTAGTATCTATTTCTTCCCAGTCATACTTGAATGGACTCTATTACTCTAAGGAAAGGATGTGGTTAGGGAGAAGGAGGAGAGTTATAGAGAGAAGCATGCTGTCTTTACGAGGCTTGCAATGGTCATGTGTTGTGACAAAGTCCTTTCAAGACCATGTTGTAGTTAATTTCTGAGAAAACAAGACTATAAAGTAACATTCTATTCAAAGAAGACTTGTAATATTCACAAAGCAACCTTCTCATGTTCACCTGTGAATGAGCTCCCCGTAGGCTTAGTGGTGATATAATGGAACCTGCCCTGGTGATGGAAAGGAGGGACACTCCTATCCCAAAATGAAATAGATGCTTGAAGATGAAAGTATTTTGTCTTCTCCTTTCCCTCTTCCCCCTTTCTCTTCTGTTTTAATGAGTTCCCTTTCTTGGCTAGCCCTTAAAATTACATATGGTGTGATTCTTCTGTTGTTAAAGTGATTCACTATTTTTTTCCCTCTGAAATGGTAGGTTTATTATAAAGGTCAACTGGGAAGGGCTACAGCTTTGAGTGTAACTCCTGAAATGGAAAGAGTAAAGAAGAATCAAGAAAACATCAGCTCGGCAAGTGGTTTTAATTCATTTTGGAGCATTGCAAAGAATGTATCCTTTAAATTTTACTTGAATTGTTTATTGTTTTACAAATAAAATATATTTCCAATAAATATTCCCAAAAGCTCTCACTGTGTACACTTACATTAATTGTACAATCCTTTATTAATATTCCAAGATGTGTTACATCTCTAGTTTGTTTAAGCAATGACTCATGTTATTTTAATCAGTATCTTTGAAATTGGCTAAGTCTTTGATAAGTTTTTTAAAAATGTCATTTTGCTGATGTACTTCACTGAACATGAGTTGTTAAATGCTTCCTTCAAAGACAAATTTAAAAATGAGTAACTCAAAGTAAGAGTTCAGATGATAAAAAATTTAGTACATTCAATATAGAATTCAGTTAGTCTGGAAAGCTGTGTGCAGTGAGTACGTGTTGCCTTAGTAGATTTCATACCCCATGCAGGAATCCCTCAAATGCCTGCAGATCTAAGTATCAGGACCTGCTCACAGCACACCCACAGGGTCTCCATGCCTGTGGGCCAGCATTTGGGATTCATAATTGACAGCTCCCTCAGAGCATTCCTGTCCAAAAATCTCAGGCACATCAATTCTCTTTAATATGTAGCTGCTCAGAAGAAAACATAGATCTATTCCTGGTTGTTCCTCATTCTCTAGGGAGGGAAAAAGAAAGGAAACCAGAAACCGACCAGTCTGTTTCCCTCCACACTCGTAGAGCAGATTACTTAGAAACAGAAAATGCATGTTCTTCTATTTCATGCTTTATTTACCCGATTAAATGACCTAAGCAATTTCTCTGGGGGTTATTCACTGATAGTTGGTCACATATGTTTGTTTCCTCTTGATAGTTATAGAATAACTTTTAAGAAAAATCTTCAAGAGTGTGATTTTGAGCCACTATTAATAGAACAGAATGTTATCCACTGAAAGAAAAGTTACTTGGGGAATAATTTTGAGTAGGTTGGACATGACGTATTTGAAAAGCTTTCAGAAGCTGGGCAGTGGTGGTGCACGCCTTTAATCCCAGCACTTGGGAGGCAGAGGCAGGCAGATTTCTGAGTTTGAGGCCAACCTGGTCTACAGAGTAAGTTTCAGGACAGCCAGAGCTACACAGAGAAACCCTGTTTACAAAAACAAAACAAAACAAAACAAAAAAAAAAGGAAAAAAGAAAAAAAGAAAGAATAAAAAGCTTTTAAAAGTTATGTAATTTCTAGATTATAATTATCCAGTTATATATCCAGTGTCTCCTGTTATTTATTTATTTATTTATTTATTTATTTATTTATTTATTTATTTTTTATGCAGGTGAAATACACTCAGGACCATAAACAAATGAAAGGTAGACCGTGTCTGATCTTAGATACACCTGCTTTGAGACATGTTAAAGAAGCACAAAATCATGTTTCCATGGTAGGATGCAGCGGATCACTGTCTCCATGACTAAAACATACTAAGGAACGGCAAGACCTGTATTTGGATGGCATTCACTCACTGCTTATCTGAATAACTAACACAGCATGGGAATGTGAATGAGCCCTTGGGCAGTGTTATAGTTAAACTGAAATGTAATGAAAACATTTTCTCTAATAAAATAATTTTTCCTCAATGATTTTTGGTGTGTTCTTATTTCTAACTTGACTACCATAAATACATTTTGTGAATGACATTTACCTAGACTTTGGTTTTCATTTAATTTTAAGACATACTTTGTTATATTTGAAAGAATATTTTTAGTGTGTTTCAAGAACAGCCTCATGTAATTTTTTTTTACCATGAAGTTTACCAATTTAAAATTTTTAATATAAGTTAGTATAATTTAGAGGATTGTTGTTTAAATTATATATAAATTTGTTTAGAACATAGAGAACTCTCTTCTAATTTTAAATAGCACTGTTGTGTTGATGCATTGTGCTTTAATAACATTACTACTGTATATTGAAGGTGAAAAGATTGGAAATCAATCTGTAGTCGAGTTGTGTGTTTTAAGAAGTAGCAAATGTTTTAAAGTATTTGTCTTTTATACTTCACTGATATGTAGATTTACATATCATTTGAAGGAGATACTATTTATAGTATTTAAAAATTTAAAATTATCAGCACTTGATTTCTGACACTTTTGTACTATTTGAGGAAATTATATTATATCACCGTATATTATATTTACTATATGTAATAATCCAGATATATTTTATGTGACCTATTATTTTATAAGCATTTTGTGAGATAATTAGAAATTACAGTTGGACTTAAGAATAATTTCTTTTTCAGGTCAAATATCATGAAGATTTTGAGAAGACAAAGGGAAGAGGCTTCACTCCTGTTGTGGATGATCCTGTGATGGAGCGGGTGAGGAAGAACACCCAGGTTGTGAGTGATGCTGCCTATAAAGGTGTCCAGCCACATGTTATGGAGATGGACAGAAGACCTGGGATCATTGTTGGTAAGCGTGTGGTCTTCCCATGGGTACACTTGGTCAAAAGGATGTGCCTGCTCTAGAACTCGCTTCCATATTCATCTGACCTCACAGGTTTGATGTAAATTTCAACTAGGTCATAGGTTGGACCTATGGTCAAAAGGTTGGCTTTTGTACCATAACGCAAAGGATCCAGGGCATCCAGAAAATAGCATTGCTGATACTTTCCTACTTCCAAAAGTTCTGGTTAATAGTGCCTTGGTAAACAGCAGCATCCCAGGGAGAAGTGATCACAGAGGCTGAACCTTGTGCTTCCCTTATCTTCTGTAGTTGCTTGGTGAAAGTGTTGTACTATAGACATGCATGGGAGACAAAATTAGCCATTTCTCACTTTTGCCCTTTTGTCACTAAACAGAGCACCTGATAGTATTCTCTAGCATGAATCATTTGTAATTTTGAATAGTTTTTCTTAATGAGAATATTTGAGGGCCACTCAAAAGCCTGGTTATTTAGAGAGGAACCATCTCTCTGTTCATTGTTTCTTTTCCTTCCATTTAGTCCAGGGAAATACTAGGGAATGCAGCTTGAGATATCAGTGAAAATCAGACTGAAATATAAGTAGGCTAGAAAGGAAAACCATCAAATTATCAGTACAGATCAAAACTTGTTTCCTTTGAGGCCATCAGCATCTGAATTTTTGTATTTACTCCTGCTGTGTAGCTAACTATTGAGTTACCTTCCTGCATTGCTATGACAAAATTAGAACACACAAAGACAACGTAAGGAAGGATTCATTTTGGTCCACAGTTCAAAAGCACAGGCTATCCTGCAAAGTAATGATGGGAGTAGCTGAGGCAGCTGGTCACATCGAATCCCCTGCTAGGAAGTAGAAAGTCATGAATACTGTGGTCAGCTCTCTCTCTTTCCCACAGTCCAGAACCACAACTCATAGAATGGCCACACCTGCATTTAGGATGGGTCTTCCCACCTTGATTTACCTCATCAAGATAACCCCTCAAAGCTGTATCCAGAGATTTGTCTCCACAGAAATTTTAGCTAGTGTCAAATTGACTGTGCAAACCATCACAATCAGAGCTTTTGGCAGCCATGGTGTCCTAGCTATGGTTTCGTTGTTTTCAAGAGGCACCATGACCAAGGCAATTCTTATAAAGGCAAATATTTGACTGGGGCTGACTTACAGTTTCAGAGGTTTGATCCATTATCACCATGGCGGGAACACTGGCAGTATGCTGGCAGACATGGTGCTGAGAGTTTTACATCTTGACCTGTGGGCAGCAGAAGGAGACTGCCACACCGAGTGTAGATTGAGCATATGAGATCTCAAAGCCCACTCCCACAGTGACACACTTTCCCTAACAAGGCCACACCTCCTAATAGTGTCACTCCCTATGGTCCAAGCATTCAAAACACTTGAATCTATGTGATCATACCTATTCAAACCATCACACATGGTGTACACTTCTCAGTAACCTTGATGTTAGGTTACTTTTCTCTTCAAGAGGAATAACTTTGGCCAGAGTCATTGTAGTAAAAGGGCACAGGGAGGTTAGCAGGTAGGGAAGCATGTATTTGACAAAGTAACATTTTAGTATAAAGCAAAAGTGCTAACATCAAAGCCCTAAGTGACTTGGATCATTACCAAATTGATACTATTTTCCAAAGAAACACTCAAGACCAATTTGTAGGCAATTGATAGCTTTACTCATCTTTCCAGGTTGATTGCTTAAAGGGATCATAATAAAATGGATGGATAGATTGTGATGTTTTCAGTAAAGGTAATGCAGAAGTAGAGAGTTTCATTGATTTGTGCTAATAACTCATAAGAGAGAGTGGTGTGATTCATCTCACCCTGGGGTCTTAAAAATACCAGACACTAGGAGTGATGTGGAAATCACTGCTAAAAATATGATGAAACTGTCTAGACAGGGCTCTCAGAGTTAGTATTTATAGTATTTGCAACAGCAGTTATTGCTATTTTTTAAATATAAGATTTATAACTAAAGATTATTTATGCGGTGGGCAATCCAGAAGTTAGTTTATTTCTTGGGAAATCAGTGTCCAGGAAGACTTGGTTATGAAATTATAAAATAAAGTACATTTAATCAACAGTAAACTTTCCAACGATCCAGGGATTATACCATGTATTTAAATACAAGTTTGTAGATTTGCTAGTTAGTATAGATCAAGGCCGTTGGTCCTAGTCCTATTTTTATTGTGGGGGACCTGATTCTTACTAGCTTGGCGCACTTGCAGTGTTAGTCTATCTGAGCCTCAGATTCATCACCTATGAAATGGTAACAACACCAGTACCTGTAGTAGTGTATATGATGCTTAATGTGTTAGGTCATAATAGAAAATAATACTTGGCATATAATCAACACTATATAACTGGTAAGAAAGTCTTTCCTCTTAACTCACTATGTTATTTTAAGCTCACCTTATTTCTGTCACCACTGAGTACTTTTTTCCCAGTTGTTTGTCACTATACAGTCCTTTTAGATTCATCAATTGTAACAACAGATTCATTCAAACATTATTAAACTTGAATTTTGTCCTCAGCTACAATAGAGCAAGGGCACATTAGCCTCCATGTCTGTTAGTTACATGTCTGTCATTGTGACAAGGTACTTGAGAGATCAACTGGGAAGAGGAATGTGTTAATTTGGCTGACAGCATTCAGTTGTAGCCCATAGTCATTTGGATCCATTGTTTGGGGGTCTGTGAAGGTGCAGTGTGTCAGTCAGAGTGAAAGAGGAAGACAGCCACTGGGAAGCAAAGGATACTCAGGTGGGCTTGTCCCAAGATTATTTATCTATTTATTCATTTACATCACAAACACTGTTCTTAAAGGAAATTCCCCCTCTTATCTACCCTTCTCTCACTAGTGATCTCCCTCTTAAAGTATCCACAACATTGAATTATGTCACAAGGTAGTGAAGAGATCTTCAACACATGTACATCTGGGGACACTTCAGAATTCGACAATGGCAGTAGCATGCAAACTGAATGCAGAAGTAAATTAATCTATGGTCTACTAATGAGAGAAATTACTTTCCCTGAACCTTCATCCCCCATCCCTCATAGTTCTGTGTTAGAATCCTTTCTACAGAATTGATAAATGTGTCCTATATGGCTTTACTTGTTCCCATAGACTCAGACTTGGAATGAAAGGGGTCTTGACAATTGTCTATACTTAGAGCATCCTTTCCTGTTACAGGGTCAGAAGGCTTTTAAACAATACCCTTTCTGTCATTTCCCATGAATACTCAGGTGTTGTCCTTAGTCAGGAATTTTAAGCAGATGTTTACTGTTTTGGGGTGGAGCAAGAAAGGCTGGGGATTAGGGATGCAGTAGAACCGAATATAGCAGCCATATGTCAACCTGCCTTGTCCGGAGTAACGGGTGCTTCATAGTGGCTTCTATGCTGGGCAGTGAAGAAGTCAGGCTGCTTAAATTTGATGGCAAATGTTCCTTAGCAGCTACATGGGAAAGTGTGTTGTGTCTTTCTGCTTGCTTTGAGTACCCCACCATCAGCAGCATCATTCTCTGGACTCTGCAGTGCACTGAGCTGCTTTTAACTTGTTGCATTTGCTTGATTGACTTCCATGCTGGCTTTCCAATGTTCCCTCTTGATCTTTTGGTTTCTTCCTTTTGGTCAAAGACCTTAAAGTTTGGCGTACAGATCCTGGCTCCATCTTCGACATTGACCCCCTGGAGGACAATATTCAATCCCGAAGTCTCCATATGCTCTCTGGTATTGTTTGAGTTCCTCTGTTTTTCTGGGGTTTGTCCTGAAAGCTAGTGATGATGAATTATAGACTTTCATTGCAGCCAACATGTCGTGTGGATTTGAAGTCGAGAATTCAGAAAACCCAAATAATGTACCATGTCACTTTAAAATAACATTATTTATGAAAACAAAACTTACAAAGGAGCTTGAAAATAAATCTTGCATTAGCTTGTCCTAAATTCATTTAAAATGGTGTCTAGGGCATACTTACATTTGCCTTTTATTGGCAAATATGATTCTATAGGCTTTCTGGGACAGCAGACCTAGTTATTTGGGTTGTCAAGAGCTTCTGGGACAAAAGGAAGATTTTCCTCATGAAGTGCAGTGTTATCGTGTTTAGAATTTAGAGTTATAGGTTTCAAAATTATATATAGAACAATGGAAAATATGGTCTGAAAATTACTATCCAAGTACTGTATACTCAAGGGCTACTTGAAAGCAAACATTTAAAGCAAATATTTGCTTTCAAAGAAATTTCTTTTCTAATGTTTGTTTAGTTATTGTCCATCTCCTACTCCTTAATAAAACCAGATTAAATGATAGTAAACATCTTTTAGGTCTCATATGCATGTAATGCTTGCAGTCCTTGACAAGTGGGGATGGTCGACTATAGCCTTATGATAGCAGATATTAGAGATGATTACTTAGTTAGAGATTGTTTTTGCTCTCCAATGAATCTTTTAAGGAATTTATCTGTTGTATAAACCACTCATTCGCGTGTCTGAATATTCTCCTTCTGATGTAGAAAAGGCAAGTCAGTACCGGAGACGCCTGTCTCACTCGCATTCCAGCAGCACATTTGGTACAGGTCTGGGAGATGACAAGTCAGAGATATCCGAGCTCTACCCTAGCTTTTCATGCTGCAGTGAGGTAACAAGACCATCTGACGAAGGAGGTATCAAATTGCAGTCATTCAAAATTAACTCACCTCTCAGATGTGCATCAGAGTGTGTTTTGCATACTTTCACCTTTGCACAAACAGCTTGAGTGTATTTGAAATT
Source organism: Mus minutoides (assembly GCA_902729485.2). NCBI lineage: Eukaryota > Metazoa > Chordata > Mammalia > Rodentia > Muridae > Mus > Mus minutoides. The sequence continues at coordinate 119,809 of LR753720.1, read as the reverse complement.
TTAACTCAAAGTTTGCAAAGTTAAGATTCTTTAACTTAAAGCAGCTAATTTGTAGTTTTGCATGCTTCCATATTGTCCATGGTCTATGATGATAAAAGGCTCCTGGGATTTGCTACATGAGTGCATGCCTGGAGGGAATGTTGTACATCTCCACAGTCTTAGTAGACACCAGAGTTCTGGGTAGTCTCTGTATGATTTCCATTGGGGGGAGAAAGCCAATCTTACAGGAACATTTGAGTGATGTAAATTGGCGTGTGATTAAATCCCAATATGTATTTATTGAGTTAGAACTTGTCAAAAAGTAATGGCTTTGGGTTATACAATTTTTTTAAGTAGAAAATCTTGTTGGTACTAATAATCATCACTTTATTGTAAACTTTACTCTTTTTCCTGTGATTTTTCTTTTCTTCATCGAAGCTAGTGGATTGCTTCTAGAACATTCAGTGAATTACATTAGGATATTAAATGGTGGTGGCTGCTGATAGATGTGTTCTTACAGGCAAGATTCAGTGCTATGAGAGGGTAAGGGGATAACTCTAACACTGTGAGTGTCTTTTTCAAAGATCAGATTGCTGAAGTCTCTAGGCAGGAGTTGGAGTTAAGTAGTCTAATACCTGGGGAAAGCAAGTATCTTTTTCTAGAACAGCTCTCGTAGTAAAGTCATTGCCCATATTTATCACAGCAATACTCTAATGAACATAAAATTAATCTTACTCTTTTTTTTTCCTCTTAGAGTCAGTGGTCTCCCCAGCTCTGTGGGCTCATTCTTTACCAGAGGAGTCTGTAACATTTGACAATAAATGCTGTTGCTTGCTATTATGCAGCTTTCCTGTATTTTTATTATTTTTAAATTTTTATTTTATTAGATATTTTCTTTATTTACATTTCAAATGCTATCCCAAAAGTTTCCTATACCTCCACCACCACCCTGCTCCCCTACCTACCCACTTCCACTTCTTAGCCCAGGCGTTCCCCTGTACTGAGGCATATAAAATTTGCAATTAGTCATACTCTTTTTGTTTGTTTGTTTGTTTGTTTGTTTGTTTTCAAGACAGAGTTTCTCTGTGTAGTTTTGGTTGTCCTGGAATTCATTCTAGACCAGGCTGGCCTCAAACTCAGAGATCCACCTGCCTCTGCCTCCCAAGTGCTGGGATTAAAGGCGTGCGCCACCACGCCCGGCTTAGTCATACTCTTTATGCTTGAACTGTAAACTCAGTCTGTGCTGAGATTGATAGAGCATTTGTTAGCATGTGGGAGACTCCCTTTTATGCAGTCTTTTCCCCAAGACAGAATCTTGCTATTTATAAGCCTAGTCAGACCTCAATCTTATAATTGTCCAGCCTCAGCTTCTCAAGGCTAGGATTGCAGGTGCCTGAGAGATCATGCCCAGCTCTTTAAAATGCAATTCCAAAGAAACAATTACAATTACTAGTTTTGCTTTATTGTAAAATGCATCTTGGTCTTTTTCTTCTGGGTCTGGCTTATTCATAAAGGGTTCCATAACTTTCCTTTTCTTTTTCTTTTTCTTTTCCCTTTCCCTTTTCTTTTTCCTTCCTTCCTTCCTTCCTTCCTTCCTTCCTTCCTTCCTTCCTTCCTCCCTCCCTCCCTCCCTCCCTCCCTCCTTCCCCCCTCTCTCTTTCTTTTCTTCTTCTTCTTTCTTTTTTATTTATTCTTTTCTTTTTTGAGTGTAAGGTATTGATTTTTTTTTAGTGCTTTTCAAAGTTTTGGATGTCCATCCTAATGCTGACACTTGATGAGCTAAAACCAAGAAGCAGATGTAAGAAGTAACTGTGGTCAGTGACATTTAACGTCACTCAGTTAAGCATACTGGAATTATTTCTTACCATAGAGTGTTTGCTTCAGTGGTGACTCTTGTGTCCCATGCGTGCACACCAACACAGCCTTCTCTCATCTACTCATCCACTCAGCAAAGACAAAGAGCTTGGATCTGTAATACATTCCATGACGAACAAAGGAGACGAATCTGCTGTGGTGGGTGACTCTGATATTAAACAGATACAAAAATGATACTACATAATTATAAACAGAGTGGATGAGTGATCAGATGAGATGGGGCATGATAGATAAGAGACAATTCCACTTAGCCTTGATGTCAGAGAAGCCTTCCTTGAAGAAGAAAAGTTGGTCTGACTGGACAGAGTACTGCAGGTCTCTATCAGGTGTTAGCTAGATGGTTGAAGTTCAGAGACTACACTGGAAGTGTATTTTGAAGGGTTCTTGCAGGTCTATGATCTTGGATGACTTCATACAGATACAGAAAATTCAGAACTGCCCACTCCAGAAGCTTAAGCTCCCCATCTGCTGTATCGAGACATGGCTGGGTTGGCCTGAGTCACTACTTTTTCTTTACCAAGGTTGTCAAACCCACTGCTATTAATTGCATATTATCTCTTCTTGCTTTTTCGAATCACTGTTCTGTTTTTACTCAAATTATTTCATACAGGATCCATTCCAATCTGAAGCTGAATGGAATGAGAAGATGTCTCTGTTGAGGGAAAGTACAAACAAATATTTTTCCACTTATATTAGATGTTGAAGAATATGGCTAAAAATAACTTGTTATCTTCCTTTCTCAGCCTCCTGTTTATAGGCATGTATCATGCCCATGTAGTAAGAACTTTCAAAGTATTTAATTACATGGATAAAACACTTGCCATATAAACACGAAGAGTCCAATTTAGATTCCCAGAAACCACACAGATGCCCAGTGCATGTGGTAACGCCTTGGTAACCCCATCCTGACAAGGCAGAGACAGGGAATAGGGGATCTGGGAGCAGGGTGTCTAGCTAGACTAGCCTATATTGGTAAGTTCTGGATTCAACTGGGAGACTTTCCTTCAGTGAATATGGTGAAGAGCTACTGAGGAAGATGTTCAGTTTGTGCTTCTACATACATACTCACAAAAGTACATGAGAACACATATACATGCATGCAAATATACTATAGACATACACACATACAACCTGTTTGTTTGTTTGCTTATTTGCTTGTTTATTCGTTTCTGTATTTAGATAGTCAGTGAGTGAGCAGTGTTGTAGTAGAATTTTGGACTTCTTGACTGCTAGGCAAGCACTCTACTGTATACCTAGCCTAGAAATATTATTTCAAATGAAGGTACAGAGGTAGATTTTTGGCTCGCAGTGATTCACTAGATTGAAGAAGGCCTTATGAAGTCAAACTGACTCTATGGAGATGTATTTATAAGTTTCTGCCATTGGAAGGCACCCATTACAAGGCTAATACACTCGTTCTTTAGGAACACTTCCTAGTTTTGCAGGTAGGCATAGAGGTATGAAACAGAACTGAAAAATGTACAAGTAAGTTTGATGACATCAACTCAGGCAATTCAACACCAGAAGGTGTATCTATGTTTCATGGAAGAGTCTTTAAGACACATGAAAATATGCCCCGTTTCTATTCATTTTAGGTGAAGCAAAGCAAAATGAATGAGATCCACCTTGTCTCTTCAAGAGAAGAGTGATATACAAACTTTATACATTCAAAATTAGCCTGCCTTCATAAACTAACAAACTACTGTTATAGGTCTGAGGTCTTTCGGAGATTTACCATTCTGACCATGAATAAATTTTTATAAATAAGAAAAACATGGATACAGACCAGGTCTGTATGAAGACTCATACTCAGAATATAACCCTATATTACATTAGTCGGTGGATTATAATAAAGGCAAAATTCACAGGGCTATGCACTTCCTGCCTTTGTGCAGTCAGAGGCCAGCATACATCCTGCTTATGTACTTCCTTTCTACATGTGATCAAGCACACATCCTGTGCAACTAGGGTGACCAAACGTTACAGAAGCAAAAATACATGGCTTGTTATCTTGTACAAACCACAGCCCCAGCATGCCAGGAAGTTATCTGTCTGTGGACAAGTGGGGCTTACACATTAAAGGCATTTTTGTCTCATACATCTCTTAAGCATAGAAATTTAAACTTAAAACCCAGAGCTAGCGATCACATTATCCTATCTCCTGTAAATCTGTACTTCCCTGGGCTTATGACTTGCTAAGTGACAGCTACAGCTTTTCAGGTAGTAGAGCCACCCTCTTTGGAATCATTCTGCACTTTTGTCCTTTATGACTTCTCCATGTTGAAGTCATTAGAAAATTTCATCAGCTGTACCATGACAAAGCTCTCCTGTCACTGCTCCTGTTGCCCCTCATCTCACTGCTGTGAGAAAATCCCTGAGCAAATAGCTGACAGAATGATATGGGGGGTGGGGGTAGGGGGTGCATTTGTTTGGGCCCAGGGTTTACGAGAGTATACAGTCCATCATGTCAGTAAAGGCATGGTAGTCTTCTTGGCTGTAGACTCTTGTAACTATGACTCCTCACCTCTTGGCTAACCAGAAAGCAGAAGGCTTGGACCACAAGCAGAGTTCAGTTATAACTCTTAAAAGCAGCTTCTTCCTGTGATCCATTTTCTCCATGGGGGTCCTGCTTCCTAAAGCTTCTATAACCTAAAACAGCACCAGAAAATAAGAGCCACTGGGCCTGGGAGATTTTCCAGTGAGTAAAGTTCTTACTACCAAAGCATGAAGTATGAGAATCTGAGCTCCAATCCCCAGCACCCACATAAAACATTCAGGTGTGGTGATGCGTGCCTGGAGACTCAGGGGTGGGAAGCGGAGCTTGGAAGCCTCAGTGGGCTTGCTGGCCAACCAGCCTAGCTAACTGGTAAGCTCCGGGGTCCAGTGAGAGATCTTGCCTCAATAAATACAGTTGAAAGCCACGGAAGAAGACACGTGGCATTGACCTCTGGCTTCCCTGACTGAGACTCTCACACATGCACGCACACACACAAATGTCTTGTAAAGTAAACCTCTCTTGTAGAAGGCCTTGAAGGAAACGTTTACCCTTTTTTTGTCAGTGTTTTGATGTTTTGATGACATTGAAGCAAAGCTGAAAACTTCCTGGGTAGTTCTCAGAGGGTGTCTTCCCTCACTCACCAATGTCCCCCTCCCACGTGTGGAAGGGAAGAGATAGCATCCATAGTTTCTTGGAGGCTTTGAAATGTAGGATCCCCGGGCCCTGGTGAGGAGGGGCTGATTGAGTGGAAGACAGAACTTTAAGGTAATGGCAAGTGTGTTTAGTGGAGATAATTAGTGTCTTATGCAGGAACAGCCAATCTTGTGCCTTTGTTTAAACTCCGGCCCTAGAAATTGAAATGCATTTCATAAAACTTGCTAGATCGCCAAAGAAAGTGGAAAATGGTCTTACGCATTTCAAGTCGTCTTTTTTTTTTTCTTTTTTCTTGATGATTTTCTCGATTCCTTTACATTTAGGTGTTTGGAATTTTTATATGATTAAAATGTGTTGTATCCTAGAAAATTGTCCTTTTATATAATGCAGTCATCAGCTGTAGAGGGGACATGTGTGGCCAAGCCATACTGTGTTTCAGGATACTGGGGCTGGGGTCCTGACACTGGCTCCAATCTCCTGTGCCCGGCAGACAGGACTATAGTCATGGGAGTGTTCTCAGATATTTTATGCTTCCTTAGCTGAGTGCCATAAATTTTAGCTACCTTCTCTCCTCTCTTTTTCTCATCCCTATGACAATGTGTTTATGTTCTAAAAGCCATCTGCTCAGCTTTATGAATTATGTGGCTAGGCTCATAGGAGATGAAATACTGATCATTGAGGACAAGGAGTTATCTTGGTTTCCTTAAAGAGCAGTGCAGCATTCAGCTCTCATGAGCGTTAACGTAGAATTCTCCTTCAGTTTTCCTGCTGCCTGGACTTCATGACTCTCACACCAGCTGCCCATTTTGTTTTGATTGCTGAATATTTTCATCCTCTTATGTGATTATCTGGAGCTTGCGTTGCTTGCCAGGTTGCTCTTCAAATGAATTAAGTTACCAGAGGGTTTTCTTTGAATGTCTCTGTTGGGCTGTTTTGATTCAGTAATGGAGGGTTTTATTTAAACTTTATCCAGTTTGATTTTGATTATTGAATAGCTGAAACCATCTTTATTGCCTTGCCTGACATTGCACTCTGCTTGCTCTTTGCCTGACATACATGCGATCTGGTAGACACATTCCTATGGTCTCTGTTGATTTTGCTGAGGTCTCCTTTGATGTTATGCTTGTCTTTATTTCTCTTGTCTGCATGGAGTATCTGCCTCCTGGTACTGCTTTGTGTTTCATTGACTTTCCTTCACTTGCAGTCCACTGTTGATGGAAGGCTTTTATTTTTTTTAATGTGCTTGCAATTGAAGGAATTCTTACTGTGTTCTGTTTGGCTTCAGGTATTTTCCATGTTTCTGTTTCTTCTGTGGAGCATCAAAGGCTGTAGGGGTGAGAAGGGAAATGAAAAGCAGGTGCACTTTTCAAAACAGACATTTCAGCTTTCCAGCCTTGTGAACTTTCCCTCTTTCCTGACTCAAAGCAAATGTCAGAGTTCTGTGGGACTTAACCCAGCCTGGCCAAGATGCGTGTCCAGTACCACTTATGTGTTTCAAAGGAGAGTAGATTGTAAGAGAGGTTTCAGTATATTCTGAAATTCTCACCCACGTGTCCACAGGTGTCAACTACACCGACTAAGCCAGTTGTTATGGTGACTTTGTCTGCTTATTGGGATTATCTAGCATATGCCAAATGAGGGAGATACTGGAACACACAAATAAAGATACAGCTATGTCTTCAATGAACTCACCGTATTCTGAATGGTGAACCAGATAGCTTGTGCTCTGGAAGACACTGTGATCAATCGATCATGACCTCTCATTAGACCTGACCAAGGAGCTGGGCAGTGGTGGCAGTCACCGTTAATTCCAGCACTTGGAAGATTGATGCAGGCAGACCTCCAAGTGTGAGGCCAGTCTGGTCTACAGAGTGAGTTTCAGGGCACCCAGGTCTACACACACACACACACACACACACACACACACACACACACAATCAAAATTCTGACTCAAAACAAAACAAAACAAAACCAAAAAACTAAAAGGAAACAGACAAACCTGACCAAGTAGAAAAAAAATAGGTAAAAGCATTTGGAGACATTAAACACTGGAGCACATTAGGGACCATGTTTGGCACTTGTTCCCAGGGCCTTTGTGGGTAGAGTAGATAACTAAGTAGATTAATGGGCAGGGCAGAGTCCCTTTGGCAGAGATGGGGTCTAACAGCAAGTAACCCCAGTCCTTGGGCCTTAGCCTAGATGAGATACTATCTGTAACTTCTACTATACTCTGAGAATCACCATCCAGATGAACTGAGCTTATAGAACTAGGTATCTGTTTTTTTCTCATTCCAATCTTAGCAATCTTGCTATAGCCTGGCCTTACCTCACTATCAGAGACACCTTTCAAAAGCTGTATTTGATTTCAGTATATGTTTTTCTCCAAATACTTCAAAGGCTCCTGATCTCACTCAGACTAAAAGTGAAAAGTCCACAAAGCAATGCATAACCTGGCCGGTGGTTCTGACTTGCTCTTCGTTAGCCTCTTTCCTCTGACCAGGCAGCCTTCTTAGCCATTTCAGCCTGCCTCTAACCTTTTCAATTACTGCCTTCCAGTGATGTTGAGCTTGCTTATCCTTCAGGCTTCTGATTATGTAAAGTAATTAGAAAGACATTAGTTGGTCAAATATCCCACATATACTCCATAACTCCTTACCTCCTTACATTTAAAATTTTTAAATTAAAAAAAATATATATGTTTTTGCCCGTGTGTTTGTCTGTGTACTACTCGCATCCTGGTGCCCATGGAGGCCAGAAAGGGAAAGGAAAGAAGAGGGTATTACATATGCTTTGACTGGAGGTACTAGAACTGCCATGTGTGTCTGGAAATTTATTCTGGGCCCTCTGGAAGAGGAGCCAGGTTTCTCAAGGACTGAGCCATCGTTCCAGCCCTACATCTTGACATCTCATTGGCAAATTTGCATATTGTCTCTTCCAGAACCCAAACTCAATCAAAAGATAGTATTTTGTCTGCTTACTATTTGCTTGATCTCTATCCTAGAACTGTCACCTGGAATATACATTACCAATAAATATCACTAAGTATATAAATATGTTCAAATTAAAGTTTGGGGTATATAAAGAAGCAGCTTTGCTACATGTGTTAAATCAATAAAACTGGATGTCAGTTTAAATTTGAAAATAATACTACTATTAATTTTAAAAATATTAAAATGGATCATTAGGACATAACATTGGAAGTTATGATTATTACAAATCTTGAGTCAGCTTCTATAACCAAGAAATCAGGAAATAATTTCTTCATTGACACTCTGTTTTCATGTAGTGACTTCTGAACTCTGTGGTTTATTTTGCTCATGGAATCTGCTCTCCATAGGGACTCAAAAAATAGAAGTGTCCATTAGAATTCTCTTACTGGACTCTGGTTTATTGTGGGTCATGAACTCCGAAGGGCAATGGCAGTGTGGTTAGGGTATTTAGCTATCCTCAGAAATAGGAAGTGTGTAGTGAAGATAGATGAACAGAAGACTGAGTGTAAACAGTAAGACCTTTTGCATGAACATAAGTTTCCCAGGACAGTTTTATTAATACACTGCCATTAAACAAGGAGCAGAAGTATCAAACACAGGCACATCATCATCATCATCATCATCATCATCATCATCATCTACAAATGTATGCAAGTAATAAATGTGTACACTTAGCTGTATTTCCACATATCTTTTAATGTGAATGGTTCTTAGAGGATCCCAAGCTTTTGCATGTTATCAATTTAGGAGTTTTGAAATTTGTAGATGACATTCTGCCCCCTGTTTCAGGGTTCTTCTAATCATGTGCATAATTTCAAAATTAGAGAGTTCATTCTACTAGAGAACAATCCTTAGGAAAATAAAACAGTGATGCACTCTGTGGGTGGTGTATGTGTAGACTATTCCAGAAATTACAGAAAACAATTTGGAAGGTCCCAAGGATGTATAAGTAGTTACACTATAATCCATAAAGGGATGAAATTTCATCCCATAAAGGAACCCCATGTTCAACCCAGCATTCTTTCCAGATTGGCATATAACATTAATGTCCATTGATGGATATGTAAAGAAAATGCAGAATAAAGCAAGGAAGAATATCATTCAGCCTTTAACAGGGGATGTTGCCATTAGATATAACATGAATGGAGCCAGAAGACACTGCATTAAGCAAAATAAGCAGACGCTGTGAAAAATATCACATGATCTCCCTTGTGTTTGGATTATAAGTTAAACAGAGATCCAGTGCATACAGATAGAAAGAGAGCAGTGGTCGCTATGATGATTAGAGAAGGAAGAATAAAAGAAAATTGGTGATGGCTAGGGAATGCAAAGTAGCAGAGACACAAGAGCAACACAGCTAGACCTAATGTACACCATGAGCTAGACCTTAGGATTCCGTCACAGAAATGGGCTTCAGCAGTTTTTGACACACAGAGTAAGTGAGATGAAAGATGTATTAAGCTCTCTCTTTATGATAATCATTTTACTTGAAGATTTTTAGACTTCAGATATAAAAATATTTTTCAATAAAAAACTTGTGATCTAGAAATATTCCCCTTCATTTAGAAATAAATGTATTTCTACTTTCAGTCATATTTCAATTTCATGACCCCAGGCTCATCTTCTTCAATCTAATTTCTTTCTCACTAGAATTTTATAAAGACAATGACTTCAACTATAAGCTCTCAATGGATATTTCCAACTGAATTGGGGTGTTATTTCTAAACTGAATTTGAAAAGTTTGTTTATTTCAGTTGGGATGCTTTATGCCTTTTGAATTTTAAGATAGTATTTGACTACATAGCTTATGTTGACCTGTAAATGGTCCTAAGTGCTGCCATCACAGGTGTTCTCACACCTGACAAAGTGATGCTTTAGTATTTTCTGGTAATATTTGCAGAATTGATCACTTATACAAAACCAAATTCTGTTGTAAAATTAATTGATAGGATAAAATGAGTTGTTGTTTTTTTATAATGTAAAACCCAATCAGTAGATCAACACAGCATTGTATTTAATCAGTATGTGCAATTTATCAAGTGGACAAGTACACCTGAGGTTGGTAATTTCTCAGGGTAAAATAGGATGATATTGCAATCTGAATGAGAAACAAAATGTCTTCTCTCTCCTACCCTCCCTTCCTTCCCTCTCTTTCCTCCCTCCATCCCCTTCCTCCCCTCTCTTCCCTCCCTCCCTTTTTCCCTCCCTCCCTTCTTCCCTCCCTCCCTCTTCCCTCCCTCCCTCTCTCGATTCTTCCTTCCCTCCATCCCTTCCCTTCCTTTCCCTCTCTTCCTCTTCCCCTTTATCTTCTTACTCCTCTATCCTACTCTCTGCTCCACATCTCTCCTTGTCAGAGTCCAAAATGGCCCTGGGTATTCAAAGTGGTTATTCAGAAGCTGACCTTGCAGTCTTCTGTGAATGTTTTTTGTTTTGTTTTGTTTTGTTTTGTTTTACTTTGTGATTCTTTTTTTTTTTGTTTTGTTGTTTTTTTTTCAATTTTTATTAGATATTTTCTTCATTTACATTTCAAATGCTATCCTGAAAGTCCCCTATACCCTCCCCCTACCTTGCTCCCCTACCCCCCCCCACTTCTTGGCCCTGGTGTTCCCCAGTACTGGGGCATATAAAGTTTGCAAGACCAAGGGGCCTCTCTTCCCAATGATGGCCGACTAGGCCATCATCTGCTCATCTAAGTCCAAACCCAAATCTGCCATAATTATTTTATTTTATGGCAGATTTGGGTTTGGACTTAGATGATAGGCACCAAAGCCTGTGGTCCTCTAGTTTGTATATGGACTTTTAGCCCCAGCAGGTGCAGTGAAAGAGAGGAAGGTTGATGCAGTCAAGTGCCTTCAGTGACATCATTCCTGGCACCTGATTTCTAGATTTGAGCAATAATTGTCTCCACAGTGAGGGTTGGGTATGCCTTCAAAACTTCACAGTTTTAACTAAATTCTAGACTCTGACTTTTTTTTAAATTAAGGTTTATTAACTCCTGGTTTACTTGGTGGAAAGTCTGTTTAAGTAAGTCTGTCTGATAAGAGCTCATCATCAAAAGCAAGCTAACTGAAACCTATGTCTTCTACTGTGCTCCTGCCTTCTTCAGAAGAAGTAATGAGTTTCTCATAATGCAAAGTGCTCCCTCAGGTTACAAAGTATTGTGTTGCTATTGAATCTAGTACAAACCTTGTGGATTTAGGTTCCACTTGGGGTGTATGGTGACCCAGGTGTCATGACACCTTGAGGTTCTGAAGTTAAACTCAAAGATAAAAGATATGTTTAAAAGCCATTTGAGAGCTGGCAAGATAGTTCTGTGGGTAAAGATGCTTGGGACCAAGATGACCTGAGTTTAATTCCTGGGTCCCCATGAAGCTAGAAAGCCTTGTGACTTGGGGAGCCAGTCTAGAACAAGAATGAGGTTGAGACCTGTCCAAACCCAAAAAATCTCATCCTGAGATTGGCAGGAGTAGGACTGTTTTTCTCCTTGCTCTGGGCCTGCATGTTCGGGCTCACCTAGTCAGTACAACCCTCACCTCTGCCACCCTTGAGGTAGTCATGTAGCCTGGTGGCCAAATTACGGGTTTAATTTCCTCTCTCCCTATAAGGACTTGCCAAGTAAGTACTTGGAATTCTTCTTCATGCAAATGAAGTGTTCCCAGCACCTTGGTACCAGTAAATGGTGTACACTCAGTCTGGAATCCCCTACTCACCCCTAAAGGTTTATATAGCTCTTATTCACCTCCATGAAAGGCAAACTGTTTCACTGAAAGCCTTCTTGGAGAAGGCTGTTTCTCCAGGCACTCATCAGCGATCAAGGTTCTGCATAACGCACAGGGTTATGGCTAAGCATCTTTCCTTCCAGTCAGGCCTGGTGAATAACAGTGCCTGGATACCCTGAAGGCAGAAGCAGACCCAGGCTTGCAAGTCCCACATACTGGAAAGAGAAAACTGATTCCTATAAGTTGTCTTCTGACTTCTACAAGCACGTCATTGCGTGCACCCCAAAATCAATAAATGTAATACATTAAAAGCTATTTGAGCAAAAGCGCCACATTATTTTGGAGTGTGGTAGTGGGAGTGTTATTTTTTATTTTATTTTTTAAAAAATCATAAGTCCCAAGTGTCTCAGCTGCTGTGCTCCTGGACAAAAGGGATCTAGATAGGACTTAAGTCATTAATATTCACTTTCAAATAAACAGCAAAACCTTCATTTCTTTTTCTTCTTAGAAATGCTTTCTTGATTGTCAAAATGAAGATTCATTGTTCTAAAACCCAAACCAAAACATAATCTCATTAACTTCTTCAACATGCATTAGTTGATCCATCTGAAATGCCAGGGAATGCTGACAATGATTTCATTCTGTTGCGTCCTGAACTTGGACAGTTTGGAAGGTTTCTGAAGAACAGTTTTCTGTTTGCTCTGGATTTACAAAACAGTGAACCTCTGAGAGAAAACAAAACCTGAATTATGTTCTCAGTTGACATCATATCTACAGCCAATAAAGCCTTTCTCTTCTTTAGCAGTGAGGCTTTGGCCATTTACTAACCATTGTTCAGGCTTGGTCTTCAAAGCCTCTACATTGTCTTTGGTGTCCTGCGTCCTGTTGTTCTGCTCCAGAGTAGGAGACTCTTCTCCAGCCTTCCTGCTAAACCTTTAATTCTTCAGCTTTATTATTGACATGGGAATGATACTTATTTTAGATAGTTGTGATAATTATTAACAACCTACTAGCAGCATGTGTATGAAGGGCATTTAACAGTGCTCTGTCTCTTGCTCCGCCCTAAATGTGGGTACCTTCCCTAAAGGAACTTATTTGGGGTTAATTTCCCCTTTGCTATGCATGCACTCCATTGCTTTGAGCTTTGTACACTTTTTATCAACTTCCTCCCTTTTCCCAAGTTCTTTTATATTTAGGTTTTAAATCTACTCAGCTCTTTATTTTAGTTTTATATTCTTTTGTTTTAATAATAACAATACTTAGGTGCTGGAGAGATGTCTCAGGTCAAGAGTATTTATTGCTCTTAAAGAGGACCCAGGCTGAATTCTCAGTACCCATGTGGTGGCTCACAACCATCTGTAACTCCGGTTCTAGGGGAATCCAATGCCCCTTTCTGAGCTGCTTGGACACCAGATACAGAAATGGTGCACATATATACATAAGTTCAGGCAAAAATTCATATAAATGAGTAAACCCAAAATTAAAAAATTAACATTTAGTTAGAAGTATTGAGACCAGTGGTGTGTGGAAGAACTTTATAGTACAGAGGAAGATATATTTTTGCTTTATAAATATTGTATTATGTTCAAAATTGAGTGTGAGCCTCCAAATCTCTAATCAATATATCTTACCAATGTGAAATGAAGTTGATCATTTTTACTTAATGATTCCCCTAGTCTTTTGGTGATGGTTTTTAGAGTCCTAGTAGAATTCCTAAACTCTTTAGAGCAATAGTCAATAGATAACAAAGCTTTATAACCCCACAGAAGCTACTAAGGGATTCACGGAAATGAGGATTATCAATGTAGGTGTGATAAGAAACCACAGCGCTGCCAGTCGTGGTGGCGCACGCCTTTAATCCCAGCACTTGGGAGGCAGAGGCAGGCGGATTTCTGAGTTCGACGCCAGCCTGGTCTACAAAGTGAGTTCCAGGACAGCCAGGGCTATACAGAGAAACCCTATCTCAAAAAAAGAAAGAAAGAAAGAAAGAAAGAAAGAAAGAAAGAAAGAAAGAAAGAAAGAAAGAAAGAAAGAAAGAAAAGAAACGAAACCACAGCGCTGGGCAGAGCACACTCCTCAGTGGCTCTTCCTGAGTTCTTGTCCCTGCCTGCCAACCCACACATTCTCAGGACTGGTTCCTCTGCTCTGAAGGCCAGCTCTGTAACAGTGTAACAGTGGATTTGAATATAGTTTTTTTTTCCCCTTTCAGGTAAATGAGTAAAAGTGTTTAAAAAATCTTTAAAGTTTATGAATAGGTTCAAATAATAAGTAATTAAGAAATTACCAGTCTAAATGGTGAAAAACAAGTTTGAGGTTTTTTAGTCTACATCATTAATTTGTATATTTAATTAGACATACCCTACACATGTACCCAGAACCAGCTCCCTAATTGACTGAAGTGCTAGCTGCTCAGGGAGGGCCATTATAGCTCCAAGAGAGCAAATATTTTGTCATTTCTCTATGCTTAGCCTGCCTAGGACTTAGAAAATAGCCATAATTATTGTTAATAGCTGTAAAGACTCTGTGGTAGGCAAAGCAGTAAGCTGCAGATTTCCTTGTGAGCACTGGCTCATCAGAGTTGACGAGGTAAATGAATGCTCATTGTTCCAGCTTCCTCTGTTCCCCACAAGAAAATCTCTTAGCAAGAGTAGGAGCTTGCATATTTATGGTGATTTCATTATTTTTTTCTCATGGGTAGAGATTGATAATATTCCTGACAGTCCTTTGCATTAAATATATAAATTGAGTTGATAATCTTAACCAGGGCTGTTTTCTGGAAGGATTTGATATTTAATCATAGTTTAGTTAGGTTTATAGCAATTCTAATCCAAGTAAAGATGTTGGCAGTCTGTGTGATGCCCTATCTGGACACTAGATGCAATTTGTAACAATTAATAATAGAAGTTCACTCATGAATTATTAAAGAGAATTCCCCACTCAAACAAATATTATTATGGAGAACATATTACAGTTTTTAATCTGCTAATCATTAAACTTCTTTAATGTATTGATTTCATGCACCATTAGAATGCATTTGCCATTTATAAATTACTAAATTCACAATATCTAAGAATTATATCTGCTCATTCTTTTTAATCATAAAAATTGACATGAACAAATAAACCTATTATAGGCATATACTTAACCTGATTAAACTAAAATGGCAAAATATTATGGGTTTAATAAGCATAGTATATATATTGTACATCTTTTCTATGAATTATGTCATTATTAAAAACAGAATGAAGTCCATGCTACTGAATGCTTTTACTCATAGCTATTTTGCTTACAAATGCTTTAAGCATACATATATTTTGAGAAATTTACACACAAGTGGGCTTATGGGTATTTATTTATTTATTTGTTTATTTTATTGCATCTGTGTCGGGTAGTTCATCTAGAAATCAGAGTTCATCAAGAAAGAAATTATGTCTTGTTTGTTTTGTTTTGTTGAGTCAGAATCTTGCTTTGTAACTCACACTTCCCTGAAACAATCTATGCAGATCATCTTGTGCTTAAACTTATCATCTTCTTGCCCCAGACTTCTGATTGATAGTCACAGGAATGCATCACCGTGTTGGCCCCGAAACTATGTCTTCTGTTACCCTAATTAGTGTTGAAGATGGTAAAAATCTTGTGAATGCCATTTTGATGTATTTTTACATAAGGAAATGATAGCTACAAAACTTTTTAATATTATTTTTTATTTTATTCTTTGATAGTTTCATATGTGTTTATAATGAATTTTATTTGTTTGCAATATCCATTAACTTTTCTCTCCTCTCTTGCCTCTCCCACTGAGACGTTTTCTTTCTTCCCAACAAGTCTCTTTCCTATTTTTATAATGTGTGTGTGCATGTATGTATGTATGTATGTATGTATGTATGTATGTGAGTATATGTGTGTGTATATATATATATATATATATATATATATATATATATATATATATATATTTGTGTGTGTTTATATGTGTATGTAGGTAAGTATGTATGTATGTGTATATGTGTATGTGTGTATTTATGTGTGTATGTATGTATGTATGTATGTATGTGTGTCTGTGCATGTAACTCACTGGACTAATTAAGTTTAATTATAGTTGCTGCATGAGCATAGGTTAGGGTTATTTACTGGAGCCCGGGCGACTTATCAGTGTTATATTCACTGGGGAAAACCAGCCCTACTTCCCTAAGCAACCATTAACTGCCAATAATCTCTCTGGGAAGGATACAGCCTCATGAGCTTCTCTTACCCATGTTAAATATTGACTGGCCAAATCTTACTCAGGTCCTATGCAGGTTACCATAGCTGTAGTGAGTTCCTGAGTGTGGTGGCTATGTTGTGTTCAGAGGGCATCTTTTATCATTTATTTGTTTTGAGAAATGCATTTATGACTACTGCAGTTCCCTTAATCCCCCTCTAATATCTCCTATCTCCCTTCAGAACCTTGACCCAAATCTGTAAAATAAGGGTCCTGAACTGTGAGATATTGAGGGGAGAACAAAGAAGGAGAAAGTAAAGAAGACAGAAAGGCAGACTCAAGGGGCCTCTGTGAGCAGATGACTCCTATGAGGAAGTTTGATTTAAAAAAAAAAAAAGTACAGCATCTTATATATACTGGTGCAAGGGCAAATTGGTCAGAGTCAACAGAAAGCTATCACACAATGGGATGGAGTCAGCAGGAAAGAAATCAAGCAATGTTGCACAAAGGGGTCACAGGAAATGCCAAGTGTGTCTGTCATCTACCAACCGCACTGCAGTGATGGGACTGATAGCAACGACCATTCGGGTAGCAGGGAAGAGTCAGTTTCCCAGGAACCAAAACTCTTAATTCTGTCTGGCCTTGGCCCCAGCCCCAGACCACAGCTTGCCAAGTGTGCTCCTGGACAAGGACACAGATCTAGCTTTCCTGTCTTTTCATCGGGGCCTCTACAAAAGGGGGCTTGGATGGGCCTACCCCTCAACACTACTCTTTCTCAAATTTATAACTCTTCAATAATTGTTATTGATTTACACACACACACACACACACACACACACACACACACACACACAGATCTCATTTTATTCGCTCATATGTGTATGTGTTTAGGAATGACCACAGGATTGTCCAACCTATCAGAGGGCCTGTCCACAGGATTATACAGCCTATCAGAGGGCCTGTCCCTAAAGAAGACTGTTTATTCTCTCATATGTGTATGTGTTTAGGAATGACCACAGGATTATACAGCCTATCAGAGGGCCTGTCCCTGAAGAAGGCTGTTCTCCCTCTATTAACAGCCACTGATAGGTCTTCATTGGGGGTGTGGCCCTGTGAAATTTCCCCATATATATTGGCATGTAAACTAGAATTATCATTATGCAGGTCTTGCTTAGACAGATATATTGTTTTATAGGTCAGGTTTTCTAGCACATCTAGAAGGTGCCACGTAGCAACAGATGTCCTGGTTTTTTGGCTCTTAAATTTTTTCTGCCTTCTCTTCTGGGGTTCCCTGAGCCTTTGGTGTAGGGATTTTGTTATAGACATACCAAATGAGGCTAAGAACCCCATGCTGTGTTTATACAACACATTTCCCAGCATCTGCTTTTAAATTCTCTCTGGGCCCCACTTTCATGGTGTTTCTTAACATTGGAGGGGATAGTATAACCATAGACCCAAGCATTCTACCCTCACATATTCAGGTGGTCTGATTTCTCAATTCTCAGTAAAAGTCAAAAGTCAACTCACTTATTTAAAAGGATTTCATATGCTCTAAATACAGGTTTCTTTAAAGAGTATTTATTGGCTGTAATAAGTGCTGAAGAAACATCACATATGGCTAAGCATGTTGGGATTACCAGTTTTGTTAATCTGTATGTCTTTGAATATGTACTACATATCCATGTATCCTTGTGAGAACATTGATGCTCTGTCATGGATTTCATGGTCTAATTAAATTCCTTTATATGCTCACTTTCTTTTACTTTGTTTTATTGTTTCTTTTAAATGTCTAATGAATTAAGTGGCCAAATAAGCATGATTTCTGCTAAGAGTGTGATAGTTTTTTTGTTTAACTTATTTTGTTTTACCATAGCATCTTCAATAGAGTAACAGAAATATCAGAAAACAAAATTGACTTGACATTATGAGATCCTGGCATAGGGGGAGTCAGTTTTTATAATAGTGTGGTTCCTGGTGAGTACATCACACTCTCAAGAGTGATTAGGCAGCACAAATTGGACACGAGGGGTTAAAATAAACAAATAGACAACAAAACAGAAGAAAACTCAGTTTCAAGAGAGGATTTGGAGAAAGGTATGGAATTTAAAAAGCATTAGTAAAAATTCTTTCAAGAAACAATTAACTGCATGATAAGTTGATTTTAAATTAAAATTTTCACACCTTAAGTACTAAGATTTGGACTAATCTAGAGACTGCCTGGACTGTTGCCACTCAGATGTCACAGGGAATGAAGAGAGTTTGTTTTACTGGTAGTGCTTCATTTAGGTTTGGCGGAATATTTGAAGGCTAACATGAGATGTCTCTGTGTGTCCGTGTGCAGCACCTGTCCTTCCTGGAGCTTACCAGCAGAGCCATTCCCAAGGCTATGGGTACATGCACCAGACCAGCGTGTCATCCATGAGGTCAATGCAGCATTCAGCAAATCTAGTAAGTGCTGATTTCAAACACTCCTGCCATCCACGAGTTTAGCTCTGTGATAGAGTGCTTATGAAGAGTGCAAGGTTCTTATCTCAACTCCCAGAAATGGGGAAAACAGACCAACAATGACATGCTCTCACTATGTATATAGTCCTTTCAATGGAAATAGTTTATTACAGAGGTAAAATGATGAGAAAAATGGTTTTAGTAAACATCACAACAAACAATAAAACAAACAAGACATCTGTCAGTTGTGAGATCTCTTTTAGTTACTTTTATGTTACTGTGATAAAGCACACTGACCAAAGCATGTTATAGAGGGACAGGTTTATGTGGGCTTTGTTCCAGGTGTATAAGGGCCCATCAGGGCAAGGAGGCATAGTGGCTGGAACAAGAAGCTAAGATATCATATCTCAACTGTAAGCACAAAGCAGAGAGGGTAAAGTGGACCTAGGGCAAGGATATATTCTTCCAAGTCAACTTGGGGGTGACATACTTTCTCTAGAAAGGCCATACCCCCTAAACCTTGTCACAACTAGAGGTCAAATATTCAAATACCTTAGCCTATGGAAACATTTCTCATTTAAACCACCAAAGCATCCTAATTGTTATTTCATAAATGGGAAATATCCAGATATGATCTTCATCCAGGCCTAAGAAGGGACAGGTATGATACTCATGTTAAAAGAGTTAATCTTAATGTTCATCATAATGGTTGTCTAATGGACATAAGCTTCAATGTTCTGATTAAAGGACATTTGGTCAGAATGTTTAGGGAACATCATGAGACTGTAAAGAAGCAGTAAATAGATATTCTACTAGAAGTATTAAGTAGATATTCCAGTTACTCTGATCTGCTAGACATTGTTTGTATCCAGGTACTGAAATGCCCTGCTATACTCCCAATAGTATCCTTCAGACATCCCTGTTAGAAGTCTTGAAATATTCATCATTGAGTTCAAAGTTCAGAAGTGAAACTTGCTTTGTGTTCATACTTGGTGTCTCATGCTGAGATTGCTTCAATATTTAGAAGCAGGAGCCAAGAAGATAATTGCTTTTAGGTCTACTGCGTGCCAGCCAGTTACCTGTTTCCTTAATCTATGAATATTCTTGGCTTTGAGATTTATTGATTATTAATACTAGACAAACTCTTAGACTTGAACTAAAACAAATATAAAAATGCAATTTAAGTTTTTTCACTGTAATAAAAATTTCTTTATATGTATCTCAAAAATCAGGCATTTATGTAGGGAATTTATGACCCTGTGATCTGATATGTATAATGTTTAAGTAAATAGATGAGTTTTGTAATATTTTTAAGGGGGGAACAAAAATTCTTAGCATTTACTTAGGAAAGTTCACTTTCTGTGCAAGGGGAAGCCATTGGCCGAGAGCCACTAGGCTCCAGGCCTGCTGTCAATGGGGGAGGGGGAGGCTTAATCTCCTGAAGAATGAGGGGAACTGAAGAAAATCTACATCATCGAAGGCTTCTGGGATTTTTCTTTTCATGCAGGACCTGGTGTTACTCCTTTGAAGGTTACTTTTAGAGAGACACACTATTTTATTTATTTTCTTTTAAAGTTAAGCAATTGTGCTATTTTTCTGGACCCTTGGTTTGACCTTAAATATGTTTTCTCTAGATGGACAAAGTTAAAATTTATAGAATAGGTGATACACCTGGTTTCCAGCTTCCCAAAGATAGTAGCACCCGCAAACACTCATACTCATCATGTGTGTGGTGGTGGGTTGGGGTCCAGATTTGTATCTTTTCCTACTTTAGAATACCACATACAATCACTTTGTTCTTTTCCAGAGGACCTACCGTGCCATGTACGATTATAGCGCCCAGGATGAAGATGAGGTCTCCTTCCGAGATGGTGACTACATTGTCAATGTGCAGCCCATTGATGATGGCTGGATGTACGGCACCGTGCAGAGAACCGGGAGAACGGGCATGCTCCCGGCAAATTACATTGAGTTTGTGAATTAATTCTTTCTCCTTGCCCTTTGAGCTTTATTATGGTGTATTCCAAACTCAATCTTTTTAAAAGATAGATGATACTTTTCAGATAACTTGGCAATTATTTTACAATAATGTATCCTTACTTTGACAATTAGACACACAGGTACCAGGAAAAAGGAATTGACTTTCAGGCTGGAAATGGCAGCATGCATAGTAATTGCTGTAAACAAAACCATTAGGTCTGGAGACCTGGTGCTGCTAATTGTGTTTGTGGTTTCATTCAATTGGCTATTCAACCCTCCTGGGAAATGTATTTTTGTAGACTTTAATAGAGATGTTGATTGTCCCTTAAGTGTAACAAATGTATGAAACTTCTTAGCTGTCACTTGGAATCATCCATAGCTAATTCCCATAGTCCAGCAACACATCCAATAATTTAAAAACTGTTCAGCTTTTAAATCATTGGATAATTTTCAATTCAAGTGAGAATCACCTAATATAATAAATAAATGGAAACAGTGGCAGAATGGGTCTGGTTAAAATCATACTGACTGTAGCCTTAGGGAGTCGGCAGGGAACTTACCCTTTCCCTAGGCTGAGCAGGAGCTAGGTATTTCTCATGTGCTTCATGGTGTAGCCTATCTCTATTTACGTTCTGTGGAGCAGTGCATCTGCTCAGGTCCCCGGAATGTCAGGACCAGGTAACTTCCCAGCTTCTCTGCAAAGGGCAAAGTCCAATGTCATCTGTATTATTTCCCCAGTAGCCTCTCTCCTGTTGCATGTCTTGTGGGCGTGAGCTTCTGTAACATGGCAGCTGCTTGCCCATCCTTGTTACTAAAGTATGGCCACTCTCTCCCTGCCCTTCTTCTAGTTGCCCGCTCATTGGAAAACATTTTGAAAAGTTGCTTGAGGTTTTCTTGCTGCATTACACTCTAGTTTTAAAGACTCATGCCTTAGGAACTACATATATACTCTAGTAAATAGGAGACTTATGTATTTACTGGATAGCTTTCACTCACTTAATGCCACCATTGATTTAAAAGTGGAGTGAATTGAACAGCCTCTGCTGTAAGAGGAAATGGACTATAAAGTAGCTGAAACCCAAAAACACAGAACGGCAAAAGTTTGCTCACAATTAGACAATCTGGTCTTATAATTTGGCAATCAGTCTTCAAATGCTGGGATAGATATCTGGCCATTAAATATATTCATAAAAAGGCTTACTTTCCTCATTCCTGTTTTTTGTTTTCTAAGTCACCTTCATGATTAGATCAAAAAAAGTCATCAGTGATTTTTGGGCGGGTGGGGAGGGGTGTCCAACAGATAATCAACTAAGAAAGAAATCAGTGTCCTGTTTTGAGTGAGTATGCAAGATTCACACACTTGTGTGTGTGTCTTAAACCTGTCGGAATCTGCAGTTGAGATTACCTGGATGTTGACTTTTGTTTTTGTTTTTGTTTTTTCGAGACAGGGTTTCTTTGTATAGCCCTGGCTGTCCTGGAACTCACTTTGTAGACCAGGCTGGCCTCAAACTCAGAAATCCACCTGTCTCTGCCTCCTGAGTGCTGCAACTAAAGGTGTGTGCCACCTTAGTTGGATGTTGACATTTAATGCAACTCTGCTTTACTCATAGTGCCTCTTACTGTGACTTGCAGCTGGGTGGCATTCTTGTAGGCTCTGAAAATGAAGAGAGCCAAGTCACAAAAATGTAAGAGGATACTGGGACTGTGGAAACATCTACTTTACACAATATGCTTAAAGAAATAAAGCATCCACAAGAAAAACCATTTGAATGAAATGTTTATGAGGCCAAAGCCCAACATTGGTTCATGTAAATCTTTGGAAAGTGAGGCCACACTTTTGCAAACCATTAGTTTTCTTAGATTTGCCTTAAAGAAAAGTTTTACCACACTAAGCTGTATTTCTGTGACACAGATAGAAAATTGAAAAGGAAAATTCTGCAAATCTAGAGATTTTTCTGGAGAGGTTGTTTTTATAGACTCATAAGTAAATAGCTTACCTAATTTCATGTAATTTAAGTAACCAGTCATTATTAACTTTCCTAACTGCTTTCATGTCTTAAACACACACCTACAAAGATAAACTGCATTCACAATAATTTGCAAAAATTAGTACCCTAAAAACAAGGATGATGAGTTGGTTCATTTATGTGATGTCTTTTATGCTTCCCCAGGCAGACCATTTGTGTGTGTGTGTGTGTGTGTGTGTGTGTGTGTGTGACTATTTTTTCAAAAGTAGTCATTAATTAAAATGTAATGCAGGGCAGGTATGATTTTGATCATAGTATATGTGCAGGAATCTCAACAGAAGCCGACTTTGAAATGATGCTTAACATTTGCTTGTCCCTACAAAGTAGTGGCTCTATGGTCCATGTTTTTGCCACTCATTAATTTCAAAGTCAGACTTGATGAGTGTGAGAGTCAGTACATATTTAGGAAATAGCTGTTCTAAATATTGAGCTTTGCATAATGTTTGCTAAGCAAGATATTTCTGTTTCAAGTCTCTCAGAATTAAGATGTGATCTGGAGCCGGCAGCGGTGGCTCATGCCTTTAATCCAAGCACTTGGGAGGCAGAGCCACGTGGATTTCTGAGTTCGAGGCCAGCCAGATCTCCAGAGTAAGTTCCAGGATAGTCAGTTTTCCATACAGACCAAGGCAGAGCAATAAATGGCATGCTTTCGAGATTATGCGTTGAGCCTAGAAGTGTCATAGCCAGGTGCCATCTTTTGCAGCATCTTTTAAAAAAATACTATATTCTTAGCACCTTTTTTGCTTTCCACATGCCTTCCTCACACATGCAGTTTGGCAGCCAGTATGTCACATGTAACATTGACAGCAATGGAAGAATTTAAGAACAAGCAAGCCCCTTAGAAATTGGAGTCAAAGTAGACGAAATGCCAAGCACAGAGAACAAGTACCTCTTCCTATCTGATGGATTCCAAGCTTGCCAGAAGCACAAGAAGCTGCTTGATACAGTTCTCAAAGTCTCTGAAAACAAATGTATTTGGTTCATATTCCTCTTGAGAAAAGTTTAGAAACTTGATATAATGCTTTTGCTATAAGCTTTTGTAGTAGATTTAAGAAAAAAAAACATTTCTTGTTATCTAGAAAGCTTTTTCTTTCTAACCTGTGACAAAATCTTTTCATATCTTCATTTTACTTGCACATCTGCAGCCCAGCCCAGTTTGAAGCTTTGATCTGGGTTTCACTTTCCATGGAAGCTCTGCCTCTTCCCATGTCTCCCAGCATCCACACAGCACCTGGGAATGTCTAAGCACAATTTCTACAAGCATGTTGTTAGGGGGATGGATGAGATTAGTCCAGTTTCTCTCTTGCCACTAGATCTTTTGCTTGAAGATGATGAAGATGTTTTAATTACAGATCTTCTCTATGCTGGAGGTCTATAGCACTCTAGGAATTAGGGGAAAACCTTTTCCATAATTGAGAGCAAGTGACACACCCACTTTTCAGGTTCATCCACCTCCAGTGGAATGGTTTCAGTCAAATGAGAAAGAAAATATATGTGATCTTTAATAATACAGCCCTATATTCAGTAGATGCAGTTTATACTAAGGTTACAATATAAATATATACAAAAATAGGTGCCTTTTTTATTATGCTTGTTTATCATTATGGTCTTGGAAAGGAAACCAAGCAAGCAAGCTTCTGCATATTCTATAATAATATTTTATGATACACGATCAATATTTTTGTGGTGAGAAGTGGGATACCCTTGAAAGAAAGATACTACAGGTGGTAGCTGGCTGTATTTTCCTTCTAAAGGTTTATAATACTAGAAAATGCTGACTTATTCAATTTTCTGAAAAGTTGTTTTTTTGTGGATTTATATATAGTTGAGATATATAGTCATTAAGTTTAGGTTTGGGGTTTAAAATAATTATGGTGAGATAGATTAGTTATATTATGAGGCTGAATTCACTGCATAATTGAACTTTATGACCTGATTATATTTTAACTGTTTGCCTATGATAATCTGTTTGTGGTTTGTGTTGCACTGATAATCTGAATTATCATTGCATTGTATGGGGTAATAAAACGTGATGATAGAGCTTCAGTTAAGCAGGAAGCTATGTAAACCTTTAAAGATGCTAAAAATGAAAGTCTTTCTGAAGTATTCCATGCTCCTTAGGACCATTCTCCAGGCAAGTAGCTGTCAATAACTGATGGCCAAAAAAGTCAAGATGTGTGAAACTTCTGTGGTCATCATTCCAGAATGTGTAAGACCAGTAGAATGCTCATGCCTGGAAAGTTCTCTGAGCAAATGTTCTTCCCAAACATCTGTAACTTCAGGATATCTACAAGAGCTCCCCATGCTTATTGTGTCTGGTGTATTGTATCCTGGTTGCAATAGCACACACTTCACTGTTGTCAATTATTGATTGTTAAAGATAATTTCCTCTAAAGGAAAGAGGAAACCGCATCGCAGCATCCTTCCTTCCTTCCTGTCCATACAATTTATTGCTGAGCATTTTGTTAGTTGCGACAGGTGTGTAACAGGCATGATATTGTGGAACTGTTGGTTTCTGACCTGTGATAAAAACACAAATTTGAATGATGCAGTTTGGCTTCTGTTTGCTTTGAAATATGCACAGTTGTGGTTTGTGAGTAATTTGTAAAATTGTATTAACTTTGAGAACATAATGATTTTGAAAGAAGCATTAAATGTTTTTCCCCCCAATGGAAGGGTATCACAGAATGATATAAGGTTATTAGTATAATTTGGCATTTGTTATGCAAGTTGTGAACACCAGCTATTAAAATATATTTTAGTAGAAATGCTTTAATTCATGTCGTTTTCCTCTACACTGTGAATCTTAAGCCTTGGTGGACCAGAGACACATTGTGATGTCCAAAGGACTAACCTATGCAAATGAGTTCACATCTTATACTGATATCACAATAAACATGTGATAAGGCATTATTTCTCCTCATAATGTACAGCAGTATTGAAATAACAAAGGAAGTCCAGCCTCTCATGCATTGCACTGTAGTCCCTCACAATCCCTTCAAGGCTGCCGAAATCATTAGCATTTATGTAAATCAGACTGATATCAACTGAAGCGACTTGAATGATTCCAGACAGAAAATGACAGACAAGCATCTTGACTGGATTTCATAGAACTATGTTCTCACATACTCTCTGTTCAGGGTCTTGGTATTATGTGTCTTCTATCTGTATTTGTAAAGCCTTATGATGAATTGATTTCCTATCAACACACTCAGTTTGCTTAAATAAATTCAGGATGTAACAGAATGTTTCTATGTCTTTACTGTCACGTGGTTCCTAGGAAACCAGGCCATTGTATGCATACAGCACAGTGGGCATTCCTACTGTTGGCTCACATGCAGGCATAGCAAAGGCTCATGAAGACATAGTGTATTTATTTTTAAGTGCTGTGGAGAATGTGTTTTTCCCATGAAACTAACACACATTTAAGAAATAATTATATACTTTTTAATCCCACAATCTTTCTGATGTTTATACCCAAGTATTGCTGGGACACATGCTAGTAGCTATTTTTCAGAACTGAAGTCTTCACTGGCCTGGTGTTTGTTTTCTTGTATTTGAAAGATGAAAGTAGCAACAGAAGCAACTTGGAGGAGGGAAAGGGCACGGATTGATACTCTGATCTTTCATCAAAGAATGTCTATCATAGAACATAATTGCTTCTTTTCTCATGTCTCTGTATCACAGACGTAATTGCTTCTTTTCTCATGGTTTTCTCATAACTGAAAAGACAGGTAGTTCCAATTTTTACCCTCATCTACACTTCAATAAATTGTATCTTGGCCTTATTGTGTGATTTTGTAAAAATCTTTGGCATAATCTTTCCAAACTATAAACTGATAAATCTTATAGACTGACACACACATTTAAAACAGGTCAATGGAGAAGCTTTGCAAATGGCATTTGCTAATAGAGTAAACACTTCTACCAAATCTTGATTGTTCTGTTTTTTCATATTCTGTAAGTTTGGGTTGAATATCTGTGGTATTATGAATCAAACACACTCATGATTTTTGAAATTATAAAGTAAACAACACAGGTATTTATTCATGTGAAGAACTTATTATCCCTTCCTTCTTCTAAGACTTTTTTTCATTTCATGATTATAACTGTACTCTTTGAAATCTGGCCATAAAGGAAATGAGTAATTGACTTATAATAATCTATGTTTTAAATGTCTTATGCTTATTATTTTATTATTTTTAATTTTAAAAATTTGGAAGTTAATTAAAGAACTGAGATGTGGCTGGGTACTAGATTCTTATCAAAGCAAATCTCTACAAATACATCCAGATATAATCCACTGGAAAGCAGATGAAAGGAAAATCTTTATTATTTTCACAAAGACTTTTGTGATGGCAGAAAACTGGATCAAGTCCAAGAGTGAGCTTCAACCTTTTTTCTGTAGTTCTAAGCAAAAGCCTTTGGCCTCTGTCTATTACATTTTTTTATTTGTAAGCAGTAGACATTTGATGACAAGGGAGAGTAGGAGAATGGACTCAGGGTGAAAGTCAACACTAGAGCAAAGGGCCCAGATGCTGGCTTGGGTTTATGTCATAGCGTTTTGATCTTTGCATTTTCCCCTTTAGTTTTGGGATAGTGACCATAGAAGAGAATAGTAGTCTAAAACAGAGATGTGAGTGAAATCTGATTGTCTACTACTTTACTTTACTTTACTTTACTTTACTTTACTTTACTTGTTTCTGCACTCTCATGTTAGTTTTGAGATTGCTCTTTCAGTGGACACTTTTCTGATTCTTAACCCACTCTAGTCTTTTTCTAGTGTGGCTGCCAACTAAAGGACACATGTTCCAGGCTGGTGCTCATTCTGTGTGGGTCATCACATTCTGTCTCATGTGACTCTCATGTCCCTGTCCACAGTTGGCTAGGTCAAAGTGATCCAGGAGGGATGCCAAAGAGTCTTGTCCATCAAGGATAAGAGTGACAATTTGCTTAGGTGTCCCAAATATGTCAAAGTTTAAATAGAGAAGGTGGTTAAATGGTTATACTATTGAACACTGTTAAGAATTTAGCTTTATTAGTAGGCATAGGCTAAGATAAGATTTGCGGGAGTTAGAGAATGCTAATTTTTTATTTGTTCTGTTATTTGGTTTTTCTTTTTTATTAATTAATTTTGCTTTGACTTTTTCATATGTGTATATGGTACATTGAATTTACTCTCAACCTCAGCCCTCTTATCTCCCTTTCACTCCGGTCATCCCCTCCTCCTCCCCTCAGGCCATTTCCCTACAGACATGCCTTTTTGTTTAGTTTTGTGGCCCACTCACTTTTAGCTAAGATCATGGTCATGATTTGATTTTAACCATCATGGTATTCTGTGTGGTCATCAGAGACTTGTAGGCTCATGGCTTGGCATACAACTGAACACAGTGACTCCCCCAGAATCCCTCAGCTGTCAGTAGTTCAGCAGGAGAGAATTAGGACCCCTGAGATCCTCCCCTATCCATGATTGGCTATTGACAGGCACTTTCTTTTTAAGGTCTAGTGCAGGCAGCTCTGACTGCTATGAAATCATGTTTTCAATAGCCATGCCAAGTGTTGAAGACAGCATTTCTCAGTACCTCCCTGCTTTTACATGATTTTCATTCTCCCTTTCATAGGATGAAGATGTTCTCTGAGACTTAGATGGGGTTGTATAAAGGTCCTGTTTAGGCCTTACCTTCTAAATGTCTTATGCAGCCATGAGTTTCTTCATTCTGTGCACAGGGAGGCTTCTCTGATTAAGGATTACAGTAGCATTTGTCTATTGGTATGAACAATAGTTTGGTGCCCTACGAATTTAGCTAAACAGCAGTGGCAAGGTCCCTTGTAGGGAGTATGACTCTACAGTCATGAGATTTTGACTAGGTTTACAGTACTAGGCATGTACTCCCTTCTAATCTAAGAGCAAACATAGTTGATTACCTCCATAACAGCTGTGCCACTATCATTGATGTCTAAATGTTCAACAAAGTGTGGAATGGCTGGAGTCAGGTAGAGGACTGAAATTGAACTATTTGGAGACATTATTAAGAAACCATTCTCCCATAAATACTCAGTGACAGTGTTTGATTAAAGGGAGAAGTAGGAACTATAATTTACTCCCTCCACATTTAAGTTTTCAGAGTTACGTGTGTTCAAGGCAACTTTCTCTTCAACCATTCAGGTTAGTAATGGGAGTCTGGTGTCAGGCAACTGACTGCACATTTCTGTACTTGATTACTTAGAGTTGTAAAGGTTGAGCTGTGGATATAAGAGAGGGCTTGGAAAACATATCCAAGTAGGGACTGTTTAACCTGAGCTCTGGGAGCTTTGTGAAGAGCTGACAGTTGAATTTTTTTGCACCACTGGACACATGGGAAGATTCAGTCACTGGTGGGCAGGAGCAGAATTATACCAGCCTTCTCTCAAATTGCACATTGTTTTCATATTTAATAAAATAAAATCTTTGGTGGGAAGATGTTGTGTATGAATTTGTCTGTTAACACACCCTTTTCACTATAGTAATAAAAGACTCAGAAATTTATATATATCTTCACAGTCATGATAGTGTAACTAGTTATTTCATAGGTTTTCCTGTATTTCCATTACCTCTCTGGATGGTTTTGGAAAGTATGTATTGACTGAACCTGTCTACCATACAAACATTGACTAACATGCAACTTCTGCCTTGTTTTAGAATTCACAGATTCTGGGACTGTCATTTATATCTAATGTACAGTACGAGATAGGTATGCCACGTTAACAGGGCAATGCAGGGGGAAATTATTTACAGTGCAAGTAAGTTGTTAGTATTTATTTAGACTCTCACCTTCCTCTAAGGTAGGTCATAGTCTTTTTAAATTATAGCAAGAATGTTGAATAGAGAGATCTCCTTCTAAACCCTGACATTGTACTTGCATATTATAGTTTTTTTACATATGAAATAATTGATTGGCCATATTTGATTCCCTTAATCAATTCATAATGAGAACACCTATTGGTATTTGTACACATTTCCTGGTATGTACATTTTTCTTTTAGAAAAAAGTTTTGGCTTCCAAGACTGTGGAACATAAAGTAATTTATGGGGCCCTACACCTGCGGTATTTATGGAAAAGTACTCTGATTTTGAAATGTTTGTGTTTGCATTGGAATGGCCAGTTGCATTTAACTTTAAAAAGGGATTTGAAATTGAATTATATTAATTTTCCATACAATATATTTTTGGTTATGATTTCCCTGTACCTCAACTCCTCTCAGATCCTCCCCACGCCTGACAGCATTTCACTGAGGTTCACCTAAAGCAGGGAGGAGAATCACTGCTCATCTACAGAGTTCCTCCTTGTCCCTTGAAGTTCTCTGCAGTGGCACAGCTGTCATCACCAAAGAAAGATAGCCCAGGAAACCAGAGGCCTTTAATGAATCTTTAAGCCAGGTGAATCTAGTGAAGACAGTTTGAGCAAGAGTCCTGACACTGTCCAGACACTCATAGCATAGTTAGAAAGGCAGGGAGGGTCTCATTTTCTTGAAGATTCTGTCACTCACTGCAAGTTGAGATAATGGAAAATCTTCAGGATACTGACAGGTAGTTGGGACATGTTTTCCTGTTTCACATTTAGCACACAAGAGTAATCACACAATTCTGTAAGTAGGATCCAAGTCAAGTATCCTGGCTGCAGGCAAAGCCAAAATAGTCCGGGGGAATCAATAGGATTCAGTACTGATGGATGGAGTTCCCCTTTTTAAGTTTTAGCTGATGTGCACCGAAGTTTGGTAATTTTCCATTGGCCATGAGCATGGAAGGTATTTTCTTCTTGTGTGCTATTATTTTTGCTTTGGCTTTGTAAGTCAGTGGGCAGTCAGCTTAACCCAAGAATGGCTGAGTTCCTCCTTCTGTTGATGACATCATCTTAAAACATCATGGCATTCTGGTACATTTTGAGACTAGGATAAAGTTGAGGATGTTAGTACTTGAGCTGCTGAAAGAGATGAGAGTAAGGGAAGAGAAATACATACCAGTTCAAATGGACAGCAGGTCAGTTTCTCCTTATATCAGCATAATTCAATATAGAGTTCAGTAGAATCTGACCCAGGTGGAGAAAGCAGTGGGGATAGACACAATATGACAACAGAGATACCCAACCTCTTCATCAATTTTAGTCACCAGACTGACTTCAACATGTTCAAATGTAGATTCAGTGATTTTATCAAAAGAGATCTTCATGTTTTTGTGAAGTAATCTAGGCAGTTGTTATCATAACTCACAAATGGAGGCTGTTGTCTACTGAAAAGCTATTGTGACGCTATGATGCATCACCCAGGCCTGTGACCCCAAATGACCGTTTTGTTTTTTTTGTTTTTTTTGTTTTTTTTTGTTTTTTGTTTTTTTTTTTTAAGTCAAGCCAGAGCAAGAGAAGCTAGGACATTTTTTTAGATTTTTCCTCTTTTGGTGGAGATCTATTATGCAGAGATTGTGGCTCTGCTTTGACAGTACTGTCTACCTGACATCTGAGTTGATTCCAGAGCATTTCATGGAGTGAGAGGATTTTCTTCTTTTTTGCCTTCTCCCCAAGAAGTGTTCATTAGAACAGACAAAGCTTCCATCCACTAGAAGATCAAAGCTTTATGTTGTGTGGAGTTAACCACACCGCAGATTCACGTCAGGTTGCTGTGATATAATTTCCATGCACAGTTTTTAAACACCTATGAATACCTACCAGGTAAAGTCAGCAATGTTCACTCCTGCATTCATAGGTAGATTTGGGGCCAGTTGAAATCATTCACACCCTTCACAACTGTTTGTGGTATAATTTTGTCTTTTCTTTTCTCTCCTTCCCTGATATACTTCTGCTTTTTCAGAGAACATTATATTTTTCTACTTATACCCTCATCATATTATTTACAAGAATCAAATTATGACCCTATGCTTCATAACATTAAAAGTAAAACAAAAAAGAAACTAATAACAATGAATTGTTGGTGAACATTTTTTAATGTTTTCATTATTTGATTAGGCTAAATTCCTTAAACCGTTAAAAGTCTTTTCAAGGCATAATGGCTCTATAGTTCTAAGGCACTTAATAAAACATTGTTCACTTGTCATTTAGCAAGATTTACCAACATAGAGCAACAGAACCTTCCATGGACTTATTGTTTTGCAGTTCATTTTCTGTCCCTTTTACTTCCCAATGTTGTACTTACTTTGTTCCATGGGATAGTCAGCACTTGACCATCTTTTAAAAACATTTTACATGTATGGCTAAATTACCTCCCTAGAAAACGTGTGTGTGTGTGTGTGTGTGTGTGTGTGTGTGTGTGTGTTCTTTGCTTGTGTATGAATACAAATGGGTACATGAATGTATGTATGCCTGTGGAGGCCAGAGGCTAACACTGGATATCATTCTCTACCTTGTCTTTTGAGGCATTCTCTTACTGAATCTGGGTAGAGCTCATCCATTTTGTAAAACTAGCTAGCCAACAAGCCCCAGGGATCCTCCTGCCTCAGCCTCCTCAGTAATTACAAATACCTTTTGACACACCCACCTGAATCTGGGGGGGGGGGGGCATGTTAGAGATCAACTCAGATTCTCATTTGTGGAACCATGAAAGGCAGCCTGTTTTCTGGTTGAGCTAGGTTTAAATCCCAGAGACCCAGCAGGTGTTACTGCAAGGAATGGAAAGTCATTTGCAATGCCCCCCCCCCACTAGACTCCTGACACAAGACCCCAGATCTCCATAATTCTGAGGCCATCAGTCACGTAAGGCAACTCCCCAAGCCCCTGCTATTCTGTCTGGACTCCACCCCCACAGTTACCTGGCTATTGCCAGGTAGGCCTGGCCCACTATAAAAGGGTCTGCTTGCCCTCTCCTCTTCCTCTTCCTCTCTTCCTCTTACTCCTGCCTCTCTCTCTCTTTTGCCCTCTTGCTCCACCTCTCTCCGTATTCCCTTCCTCTCTCTCTCCACGTGACTGGCCAGCCTCTACATCCCTATTCTCTCCCTCTCTCTGCCTTTCTCTGCCTCTACCATGCTCTTAGCTCCCCTTCCATAATGTCAGGCCCGGCCTGAGAAAAGGTTTCACTCATCACAGCTTTCTGCCATGACAATAAATGCCTTAAAACCATGGACTATCTCTTCTCATCAGGATCTGCTGTGCTGGAGCAATGGAGTAGGTCTTTCTCGAAAGAGCCTTGTCTAACCTCCCACAGGAAGGCCTCTCAGCGCTTCCAGCCATGGTCACTGCCAAGGCAAGCCAAGCCACCTGCCAGAACAAACCAAGGACTCTGTCTCCCAGCCAGAGCTCTCTTCTCCTGCTCTTTTTTCCCTTTGGCCCTGGGCTAGAACCAGCCTGTCAGCCCTTACTCTGTTGTCAGCTCTTCTGCAGCACCTAGCGATTTCTGTGGTGCCTGAGAGTCCTAGCTGAACTCTGGCAGTTCTGCGGGGACCCGAGACTGCACTTTTCCACCCCTGGAGCCGGGTCCTGTGCCTTTTCACAGCCCGATGCCTGCACAGTAGTGGAGTGGGGTGCACATAGTCAAATTTCCCATGTCCCGCCTCCACGAGCGGCCCTAGCCCTGTGATGGACGATGCAGGACACCATTTTTTTTTTATTTTTTATTAGATATTTTCTTAATTTACATTTCAAATGCTATCCCAAAAGTTCCCTCCTCCTCGCCATCGCCCTGTTCCCCTGCCCACCCACTCCCACTTCTTGGCCCTGGCGTTCCCCTGTATTGGGGCATATAAAAATTGCAATACCAAGGGGCCTCTCCTCCCAATGATGGCTGACTAGGCCATCTTCTGCTACATATGGAGCTAGAGACACGAGTTCTGGGGGGGTCTGGTTAGTTCATATTGTTGTTCCTCTTCTAGGGTTTCAGACCCCTTCAGCTCCTGGGGTTCTAGCTCTAGCTTCTCCAATGTGGGCCCCGTGCTCCATCATATAGATGACTGTGAACAGCTATATCAGGGTCCCTTCAGTAAACACTTGCTGTCCTATGCAATAGTGTCTGAGTTTAGTGACTGATTATGGGATGGATCCCCCGGTGGGTTAGTCTCTGTATGGTCCATCCTTTCATCTTAGCTCTAAACATTGTCTCTGTAACTCCTTTCATGGGTATTTTGTTTCCTATTCAAAGGAGGAATGAAGTATCCACGCGCTGGTCTTCCTTCTTGATTTTCTTGTGTTTTGCAAATTGTATCTTGGGTATTCTAAGTTTCTGGGCTAATATCCATTTATCAGTGAGTGCATATCCAATGACTTCTTTCGTGATTGGGTTACCTTACTAAGGATTATATCCTCCAGATACATCCATTTGCCCAAGAACTTCATAAATTCATTTTTTTAAATAGCAGAATAGTACTCCATTGTGTAAATGTACCACATTTTCTGTATCCATTCATCTGTTGGACATCTGGGTTCTTTCCAGCTTCTGGCTATTATAAATAAGGCTGCTATGAACATAGTGGAGCATGTGTCCTTTTTACCAGTTGGAACATCTTCTGAGTATATGCCCAGGAGAGGTATTGCTGGATCCTCTGGAAGTACTATGTCCAATTTTCTGAGAAAACACCAGACTGACTTTCAGAGTCTGCAGGACACCATTTTAATCCACACTCACACTTGTAGTGTAGGCACTTTACTTAGCAGACCACCTCTCCAGCTCTCACAGAACAAGCCTTTTGTGATACTCAATAGTATTGTTTGTTTTGATTTTCATTAATTTCCCTCTTAGTCACAGAAACTCCTTGTGAATTGTGCAAGTTAATTTCATTGTTTCTACATATAAAAGTGCTATCTGCTATAAAATCAGGAGTAAACAGATCAAAAGTATTCTCTTGAGAAGAGGGCGCAGTGAGGATTCAGCTCTCATGTACTTGAGATGGGTAAATGAGTGAACACATCAATAGGAAACTCAAAGGAGAAAGAGGACAGAGGGCTAAAGCAAGGTCTCTTCTTCTTCTTCTTCTTCTTCTTCTTCTTCTTCTTCTTCTTCTTCTTCTTCTTCTTCTTCTTCTTCTTCTTCTTCTTCTTCTCCTTCTCCTTCTCCTTCTCCTTCTCCTCCTCCTCCTCCTCCTCCTCCTCCTCCTCCTCCTCCCCCTCCCTCCCTCCCTCCCTCCCTCCCTTCCTTCTTTCCTTCCTTCCCTCCTCTCCTCCTCCTCCTCCTTCTTTTCCTCCTCCTTTCTCTCCTCCTTCTTGTTATCGTCTTATCTCATTATAACTCTAGATGCTGGGAGTCTGAGACTCAGCTAATATTTTTGTTGTTTATTTACATCACTCCTTTGTTACTAGTGGCCATTCCTTCTCTGTGTCTTCATGGTATTCTCTCTGGACCTATCTGGTTCCTAATCTCTTGTTATAAGGACACCAACTGCATTGGTAGCGAATCCATTCTTACTATCTTATTTTGCCTTAATTATTATAATTGACCCTTGAAAAAATGAAGATGTTCTTGAAAGACACTTGTATCTTTTGATCTGACTACCAGACTTTTGCAACTATGTATCCTAGAGAAAGTCACAAGTCACAGAGGGAATTTGTCTTCCAGAAAGAGATGACCAACTTTTCAGACAACTTTACAGGGTCAGACTTCAGACTAAAGCTCACATAAAGATGGGTCAATGGTGTGGGAAAATACCCTTTGATTAGGACTGTTTAGATGTATATATTCCTTGCTCTCTAAACTTTAATTAGACTTCAGTACCCCAAAGCTAGGATACTCCTGCGTATCTTTACCTCTACCCACATTTTCTTAGTCACACTGTCTCACTAATGATTTGGCTTTTTTACTTGGCTTCTTTCTGTCCCACCCTACTCAGGGAGCCCTGCTTTACTCTTGTGTCTCTTCTCTTTTCTAACACCAACCCATAGCAGAGAAATTATATCAAATATTCTCCTATTAGCCACTCTAAATTGCTGCAGCTAAGCTATGCTTTACACAGAATTGGCTTTCCACCATTGCTCTTTTTTATACTGCCTACTCAACTCTGTATAAATTGAATATCCTTTATCCAAAATGCTTAGTACCCACAATGTTTCAGAATTTTAAAGATGTTGGAGTATATGCATATATGTAATAAAATATTAGAATTGGATGCAAGTCTAAAGAGTTTTCACATTTACCTTATACATATAAATTGAAATAGTTCAAAATAATGTTTTTAGTAAGCTTGTGTTTTAACTGTGACCTGTGACAATGTTAAATACCTGTGGCATCTATCTGTGGCATCTTATTGATACTTAAAAAGTTTTGAATTTGGAAAAAGTTTTGAATTAAGGATGCCCAACTTATCCATACTAGATCAACACAATAAAGAAATAAAACCTTCCTTTGCATCAGTGTTGGTGAGGAACTCTCCTCATTGCCTAAGCTTTAATGAGATAGCTGTGATAAAATTTATCCTCCATGCTGAATGACTGCTTTTCTGTGAATTGATGGATAACGGCTTTTTATGGTGGAGGGTTGCTGTATCAGTTTGCTTCTCATTACTGTGATAAACACTACTACCAAAAGTAACTTAGGGAGAAAAGTGTTCATTTGTCTTTCACTGTCATGTTATAGCCCATCTATAGGAGACCTCCAAGGCTGGACGTCAGGCAGGATCCTGGAGGCAAGAACTGAAGCAGTGAACACAGAGGAACTGATTACTGGCTTACTGTCCATAGTTTTCTCAATTACTTTTGAATATAGTCCTAGAGATGGCACCGCCCACAGTAGGCATCAGACACTATGATGTTTATCTTGATCACCAACTTGGCTGGATGAGAGACATTTAGGAGATAGTGAAGCTTACTTCTGGGCATGTCTGTGAAGCTGTTTGGAGGATGATTGGTGTGTGGAGCAGAAAATGATGGGAAAGAAAAAACCTGTCCTGAATGTGGGCAGCACTGTTCAACTGATTGAGTATGGGACAGAGAGAACAAAATGGAGGATGGAAGAATTCAGTGAGCATAAGCATGCTCCATTTTTTCATGATCAAGTGTGCCTATTGTGGCCATTGTTTGTGGCCACCATACTGGAGCTTCTTCAGAGTTTTTTTGTTTTGTTTTGTTTTGTTTTCATTATTTACATTTCAAATGTTATCCTCTTTTCAGGTTTTCCCCCCTCCCACTCCTACTTCCCTGCCTACATTGGGGCATCCAGTCTTCACAGAACCAAAGGCCTCTCCTTCCATTGATGTCCAAGAAGGCCATCCTCTGCTAAATATGGAGCTGGAGCCATGAGTCACTCCATGTGTACTGTTTGGTTGGTGGTTTAGCCCCTGGGAGCTATGGGGAGGGGTCTGGTTGGTTGATATTGTTGCTCCTACTGTGGGGCTGCAAAACCCTTCAGCTCCTACAGTCATTTCTCTAACTCCTCTATTGGGGACCCTGTGCTCAGTCCAATGGTTGGCTAGGAGCATTGGCCTCCTTATTTGTCTGGCTCTGGCAGAGCCTCAGGAGACAGCCATATCACGCTGCTGTCAGCAAGAACTTCTTGGCATTCATAATAATATCTGGGTGTGCTAAATGTATATGGGATAGATCTTCAGGTAGGGCAGTCTCTTGATGACCTTTCTATCATTCTATGCTACACACTTTGTCTCTGTATCTCCTTCTGTGGGTATTTTGTTCCCCCTTCTAGGAAGGACTGAAGTATCCACACTTTGCTCTTTTTCTTCTTGAGCTTCATGTGGTATGTGAATTTTATGTTAGGTATTCTGAACTTTGGGGCTAATATCCACTTATCAGTGGATGCATACCATCTGTGTTCTTTGTGATTGGGTTACCTCACTCAGGATGATATTTGTAATTTCATCTGTTTGCCTAAGAATTTTGTGATGTCATTGTTTTTAATAGCTAAGTAATATTCCATTGTGTAAATGTACCATATTTTTTTGTATCCATTCCAGTGTTGAAGGACATCTGGGTTCTTTCCAGCTTCTGGCTATTATAAATAAGGCTACTATGAACATAGTGGAGCATGTATTCTTGTTATATGTTGGAGCATCTTTTGGGTATATGCCCAGGAGTGTTATAGCTGGGTCCTCAGGTAATATTATATGTAATTTTCTGAGAGACTGCCAAACTGATATCCATTGTGGTTGTACCAGCTTGCAATCCAACCAGCAATGGAGGAGTGTTCCTCTTTCTCCACATCCTCATCATATCCTTTCACCTGAAATTTAATCTTAGCCATTCTAACTGGTGTGAGGTGGAATCTCAGGGTTTTGATTTGCATTTCCTTGATGACTAAGCATGTTGAACATTACTTCTATCTTTTGTATTCTGTTGGTGATGCTTGCATCTCTGACTTCTGATCTCTTTCCTAGGTTTTCTATCTCCAGGTTTGTTTTCTTTTGTGATTTCTTTTTTTGTTTCTATTTCCATTTTTAGATCATGGATGGCTTTGTTCAATTCCTTCAACTGTTTGCTTGTGTTTTCCTTTGATTCTTTAAGTGATTTTTAAATTTTTGTTCCCTCTTTAAGGGCTTCTATCAGTTTACCTGTGTTCTCCTGTATTTCTTTAGGGGAGTTATTTATGACCTTCTTAAATTCCTCTATCACCATCATGAGATGGGATTTTAAATCAGAATCTTTCTTTTCCAGTGTGTTGGGGTATCCAGGATTTGCTGTAGTGGGAGAACTGGGTTCTGATGATGTCAAGTAGCCTTGATTTCTGTTGCTTATGTTCATGCCCTTGCCTCTAGCCATCTGGTTATTTCTGTTGTTGACTGGTCTTGCTGCCTCTGATTGGAGCTTGTCCCTTCTGTGGGTTTCTCTGTATAGCCCTGGCTGTCCTGGAACTCACTTTGTACACCAGGCTGGCCTAGAACTCAGAAATCCAATCCGCCTGCCTCTGCCTCCCGAGTGCTGGGATTAAAGGCATGCGCCACCACGCCCAGCTCTCTGACTGACATTTTAATGTTTGACTGGTTTACAAACTCATATCCTCTACTTTGCATGCACATCTCACAAAATTATTTTCTTGGAAAACAGGAGAACAGCAACTCCTTAAGGACCGTATCCCCAGCTGTTTTTCAATTGATGTTTGGATGTGCTTACACACATGGAATGTTTTCAAGTTAAGGTGCCCTGTTACAGAGCCTAACACCTTGGGCCCTGGTTACCTGCACATCTGTATCTTAGAACAAAGTCAAAATGACTTTCCAAAACTCAGTCTGGGCTCACCTTGAAGGAAAGGGAGGAACATAGTTACTGTTGCCTTCCTACCCCAGCTTAACCTGCTAGGCTGAGAATGGCCCTCCACTCCACTGTCAGAGCTACAAAGTCAATTTGTACTTCTGCATAAACAGCCTGTTTTGGATTTTTGCTTGTTTGCTTATGTGCTACCTTGCTTACTCACTTGCTTGCTTGCATTTTTTGAAACTGTGTCTCATTGTGTAGACCATGTTGGCCTCAATATCACAGAAACCCACCAGTCTCTACCTCCCTATTGCTGGGCTTAAAGGCTTGCACAACCATACCAGGCTAAATGGCCTATTTTTATCTCAGACATTTTGATTTCCATGTGGAAAGCTTTTTGTGTAGAAAACAAAAAGTCTTAAAACCAAATCTGCACCATAAATTCTGCTATCTTTTGCTTCTTCTGCCTTATTAGAAATTTATATTAGTCATTACTACTAAAGGAAATATTCTTTCTATTTCAAGAATCCAGAATAATATGCCACAAGTGGTCTTCCATGAAGTGTACTCATGTTAAGAAAGAGACTTGCTTCTATTTCATCCTTTATGGAATTATTAATTGGTCAGTAGAGAAGGTTATTAAAAAGACACACTCATTAAAGGCAGATTAAATATTAATTTTCAGCTAAGTATAATGAGATGGTATGAAAGCATGTTAAGGCTGCTGAACATTTAGAGTAGATTACATCATAGAGTGTAATTTATGTTAACATGTTCCATTTAAACTGATAGGGAGATCTGGTAGATTTTTATATATTGTTCTTTGTAAATTACCATTGCGGTACCATTAATTTCAAAAGGGGAAGATTAGTGGTACATGTCTACTTTTAAAAATGCATAGCTAATAGGATCACTGATAGTTAAACATGAATAGATTTAATTATATGAACACAAGAGGGCAGCTGTGTTCTATTCCTGAGCATTGTTTGGTACAGTATATTAGGAGCACATTGAAATTGTGCATAATTAGAATGATAAATTCTGATTACAAAGAAATTTTTTATTATATAGATGTAATAAAATTATTTAATTAGAACCCAGTTAATTCTGCTTTATACCCCTCAAATCCTTACTGACAAATAGTTGACAGGCAATAAAGAAATGAATATACTACTGATTAGCCTTGCAGTAGTGCCTGCATTTACACCGAACCTTCTATTAATGGCTTGGAAGTCATTTGACTTACCTGGAAATGGAGTTGGGACTTGAAAGGAGGTATTCCTAAAGTGTGGAATAGTCTGGTACTCTGGGGGCAGCATACATGTTATAATGAAATGAGTATTCTGTGCAGAACTCAGCAATCCTATAGGATTAGACAAAATTTATTTATCTGCTATGCAGTATTATTTAGAAGTTTTTTAGTTTATTATACCATTGATGGCAATCATTTGATACCAACAACTGGCAGAAATCTGGGTTTCTATGAAATGATCCTATTCAGTGATCATGCAGGATGCCTAACATGGTCCGGGTCTGAGTATGCCCAGCTTAAGTGGCTGAACACTATGGTGGATCTGGGGAAGAAGAGTTTTGCTTCAACACATGCCAGAAATGAAGCTGTGATATATCACCATGCTTTAGCAAGAATGGTATTGGCTTGGAAAAGATGTATAAGTTTTGTAGAAATGGCGAGCCTCTCCCAAAGCATATGTTATTGACTATTTACTTAATTTCCATAAGAATTTATTACCTCAATGTGATATGTCTTGGTTTATGATGGGTGCAAATATGCATACAAGGTTCCCTGTCAAGTTTTAATTCACCAGGAGAAGTAACATGGAATAAGTTGTGGTCTAAGTATGTACCTAGATCAGAGGACCCATTATGTTTCTAGGAAGAAGCTCATTTGGCCATGGGAGCATTTGTTCAAGTAGCAGTTTGGCATGTTGATTTGACAAGTTCATACTGAAGCTAGCAGAGCTGGGAATAGGCTTTGCAGGCCAGTGTGGGAGACTTCACAGTGTGACAGGATGGTAGAACCAATGCTGAAAGCAAGGGAGTGGCCTCGAAATTCAAGAGCCGATTGTGATAAAACCACTCTGGAAATCAGTCTGGCGGTTCCTCAAAAAATTGGACATAGTACTACCAGAAGATCCAGCAATACCACTCTTGGGCATGTACTCAGAAGATGCTCCAACTTGTAATAAGAACACATGCTGAACTATGTTCATAGCAGCTTATTTATAATAGCCAGAAGCTGGCTATTATAAGAACTCAGATGTCCCTCAACAGAGGAATGGATACAGAAAATGTAGTACATTTATACAATGGAGTACTACACAGCTATTAAAAACAACGAATTTATGAAATTCTTATACAAACGAATGGATCTGGAGGATATCATCTTGAGTGAGTTAACCCAAACACAAAAGAACACACATGATATGTACTCACTGATAAGTGGATATTAGCCCTGAAGTTCAGAATTTCCAAGATACAATTTGTAAAACACATGAAACTCAAGAAGAAGGAACACCAAAGGGTACTTTGATCCTTCTTAGAAGGAGAAACAAAATAACTATGGAGAGTTACAGAGACAAAGTTCAGAACAGAGACTGAAGGAATGACTATCCAGAAACTGTCCCACCTGGGCATCCATCCTGTAAACAACTACCAAACCCAGACGCTATGGCAGATGCTAACAAAATTTTGCTTACAGGAGCCTGATATAGTTGTCTCCTGAGAGGCTCTGCCATTGCCTGGCAAATACAGACGTGGATGCTCACAGTCATCTATTGGACAGAGCACAGGGTATCCAATGAAGGAGCTAGAGAAAGTACCCAGGGAGCTGAAGGGCTTTGCAGCCCCCTAGGAGGAACAACAATTGAAACTAACCAGTATCCCCAGAGCTCCCTGGGACTAAACCACCAACCAAAGAAAACACATGGTGGGACTCATGTCGCTAGCTGCATATGTAGCAGAGGATGGCCTAGTTAGTCATCAATGGGAGGAGAAGCCCTTGGTCTTGTGAAAGTTATATGCCCCAGTATAGAGAAATGTCAGGGCCAGGAAGCAAAAGTGGGTGGTTTGGTGAGCAGTGGGAAGGAGAGGGGATAGGGGATTTTCAGAGAGGAAACTAGGAAAAGAGATAACATTTGAAATGTAAATAAAGAAAATATGATGATGATGATGATGATGATGATGATGATGATGATGATGATAATAATAATAATAATAATAATAATAATAGCTGATTGTGAGAACATTCACTCAGAAAGAATGGGACAAAAGAGTGTGTTCTTAGGCCTGGGGGTTAGTTGCAATGCAAGTGCCAGAGGAAAATCAGAAGTTCCTGTTTAAATAGCACATGTTCAGAATTTTCTAGCTGGGGATACAGAATGGGGGCTCATTCCAAGCAGCATGGTATATGGGCTCATCTGATGAGGGAGAACAGACAGGTGCCTAAGACCAGAGAAAATGCCACCATGAATCTGGGTGTCACTGTGACCACATTCTATTCTGTAGTTTGCTTTTTGTGCCAGATTAAAACAATCTTCCTGATAATGGCAAGGACTTTAACAGTTTCTGGTTCCCTCAAGTCTGAGAATTCTGACAAAATAGCATGAACTATTTGATAAAGAATTGTTTCCGAAGATTAATGAAAAAGGAGATCCAGCTTTAACTTGTGTCATGAGGTCATGTCTTCAGGTACAGCCAAGTTTCAACCCTGGGTGTTGATGGAATGTAGATATGTAATTAGGGAGTTACCACTGGGGATCTTTGAAAAATCAGGTTCTACAAGAGGATATGAACACTGCTGACAGGGAAAAGTCACGGACTCTCAGGAGAACACTTCAGCAACTTGGACAAACACATTTGCTCAAAGTTTGGTCCAGTCTGAAAGAATCTTGAGCAGATGTCTCATGAGCACATCGAAAGGAATGTGTTGACTGCTGTGGAGTCACTCAGGGCAAAGTGTTCCAAAGCAACCTCATCTTTTGTGAAAGGATGTTACTGATCTGGCAGAGCACGTGTGGGATACACAACTCATGTGTTATGAAAATATGGGGCAAAGCATGGCATGTCACAATGTCACTACGGAAAAGGGAGCCAAATATGCATGGTAATGAAGGAATTCTTGCATGTATGGGAACTATTTGGAAACTCTGTATTTATACTGGAAGAAAGACAGTCAGTTGACAGTGGTATTTGGGAAGAGCCCATATGCCTCTTTAGATACTGTAGTGTCTAGGAAGACAAGGGAAAACTTAAATCTGAAATTAGGGCTGACTAGCACAGTGTTTTCCACAAAGTTCAAAGCTGAAGATAATGAGGGTCATTTTGTGTGTGTGTATGTGTGTGTGTGTGTGTGTGTGTGTATGTGTATGTGGAGGGGTGAGAAGATAACTTGTGTAAATGGATTATTTTTACTATATGGAACCCAGGGCCAATGGAGTTGATGACAAGTACCTTTACATACTGAGTGGGCCATCTTGACAGTTTAATCTCTCACCTGCCCCACTTTTTGTTCTTGATTATTTAGTAACTGTCCTAGAAACATAGAATCTATAAAACTATGACAGAGCAGACACCATCTGCACAGGGACAGATAGCTTTAGGTACAAGAACAACCAAGCCAAAGCATAAGTCCAGCAGACAGATGATAAAATTTCTCTAAGCAGTTCATCAGTTTAGTCCATTATCATCATTGTGGGAAGCATGGTAGCATGTAGGCAGACATGTGGCAGGCAGCAGAAAGAGAGAGAGAGAGAGAGAGAGAGAGAGAGAGAGAGAGAGTCTTGCCTTGAGCTTTTAAAACCTCAAAACCCACCTCACGTGACACATTTCCTCTAACAAGGCCACATCTACTTTAATAAGGCCATAACTCCTAACACTGTCAAGTGTTGATGACCAAGCAGTGAAATATTTGTACCTATAGGGGGCATTCCTATTTAAACCACCATACCATCTATCTATCAATCACCATCAAATCTATCATCCATCTATCTATAAATTGATTAATCAATCAACTGCTATTCATTTATTTGTCTACTTGTAAGATTGCACAAAGTCCAGAAAGACAATTGCAGTGTTCCATGAAAACATATCTAGCATGAGGTATTCAAGAATACTTTTCTAAGTTGAATTCTAAAATATGAAGAAACAATCGTGGGATTGGTTCTGTGAGGGAAACACAGATTTTGTACAGATTCCAAAGTTTTACAGAG
The DNA here is from genome assembly GCA_902729485.2 of Mus minutoides. Classification (NCBI taxonomy): domain Eukaryota; kingdom Metazoa; phylum Chordata; class Mammalia; order Rodentia; family Muridae; genus Mus; species Mus minutoides. Next base: position 76,108 of record LR753720.1, on the reverse strand, counting down.
TACAAGGAGTAGAATCTCAGGAGAAAGTTGAGGAAATGGGCAGGGCCAATCTACATAAGGCCTAGAAACCACATTGGGGATGTTGGTCTTTCTCTGAAAAGGATGAGGCATTATTAATATATTTATGATTGTATAGTAACAGTATTTGCTTGATTTTAAAAAATTATTTTTTATTATAATTATATCTCTTGTCTATTTTCTCTCCCATATATCCCTTACTCTCTATCAAATTTAAGGCCCCCTTTTAATTAATTTTTCTTACATACATATATCTCTATAAAAATATGTACACATATTTGTAAATACTTAAATATATCCCCTTCAGGTTGTTTGTTGCTTGTATGTATTTTTTTCATGCCTAACCACTTAATACAGAATAACCAGTTGATATGTTCTTCTTTGGGGCAGACCATTTCTCCCAATACCAGCATCTCTTCTTTTCCTACAGTTATTTGTTAATGTTGAGCCTTCATGAGCTTTTACTGTTCATTTTTACCATGTCTTGGTTGTTGTTGTTGTTGTCCTTGTTCAGATCATGTTTAGGCAGTCATATTGCTGGGAATTTATGGATATAGCTTCTGACTTTTGCAGGAGGCAGCCTGACAACAAATTCCCCAACCTAAAATGATGTTTGAGCCTTAGATGTAGACATTGATTGGAGGAGGATATATTGGGACTGGGTTCCACAAGATGCATTTTGATTGGCTATGGATTCTGTAATGATCTCTGTGGGTTGCAAAAAACATTTCCCTGGTGAGGAGTAAGAAATAGCCTTACTTTTCCTTCTATATGGAGAATAAAGAAAAATGGGATGAACAAAAGAGTGGGAATTTAAGTTGTAGGCAATGGCATTGAACAGATGGTACACATTTCACAAAGCAGTGGCAGGTGAAATAAGGGTTATATATGTAGCTGTTAGTGGTTAACCCTGTTCAAATCACCCCTGTGGCAGTGGCAGTGATGCTAGTTCCTCGCTACCCATCTCAATGTTCTGGGTTCCTGAATCATACCTATGCAGCCTTGCATTTAATATGCCTTAAACAGCTCAATGGCTTGGATACTTCCAAACTGCCTTGGCTAACACTTCCCCTTAGATAATCCTGAGTTACTACTTACTAAAATCTATATTCCATCTTTGTTGCCCTAGATCCAACCAGGCTCGGGGAGCTGGGGACGCTCTTTCCCAGCTCTTACATGAGTGCTGTGCCTCTCTTTTGCAGCTCTCAAGCCTGGACCTTATTATTCTCCTGGCATGTTGATTCTAAATCCTCCTTCCTCCCTTGGTCCTTAAGTCTCTCCTCTGTCTTCCTGTCCAACCATTGGCTACTGGCAACATTTTTTACTAATCAGAACCAACTGGGGGCAGAGACCCTCAGCATCTTACATATGGATTTTTATGCTATTTTGGGAACCCAATTAACATAATACAAGCACTAAACCAAATCCACAACATTTCCCACTTTCTGTCCATTGAAAATACCTTTTCTTCCAGATATACACTGAATATAGTTATAATGATTATATAAACTAAAAGGTATGATATAAACTGATAATGTCCAATCCATCAATTTTATCAATTTAAGTATATTACTCTACTGTCTATGCTAACTAAAAAAGTCTACAACTCTGTAACTGAATTATGTTTTGATTTTGACTTACATTATATTCTTCAAACCATCCTTTCAAATCTGTACCATCTCCCTCAATGCTAAACAAGTTAAGTTCGATTGTGAGACTATAGCTAATCTTCAAGCCTGTCAGAGATCCAAGAATGAATTATTACCTGAATACACAGGAAGCATAAAAACATAGTTTCCAAAATAAACAATTTGCAGAGACAGCGGACTGTCTGGACAGTCCCCTATTCATCAGTACATTAGAGCATCTGTCTTTAGCCTTCTGGACCAGAACTATCTGACATACCTTAAGTGAAGCAGGAATATGAAGGAATAGTTTACTCTCTCTTGGCAGAGCTAAGCTGTTGACTATCCTGCATTGTGTGACATCTCCTGGACAGTATTTTTCTGTCTGTAGATGAATTAGGGCAATTCTTGCCCAGTGGCTACCTTGCCACACTGGAGCAACTCTAAATGGAGGTTATGATGCTCAATGTCTTCTTTGAACCATGAAGGGAATACTTTGAGGAGCAAACACGTATCCTAGTCAAATCTTCTGTTAATAACGAAGTGATTAAATGTCATATTCTGTGGACTTCTGATGCTTTTAAGACTAGCTAAATGAATTATATCTGAACTGTTAAACCTATACTACTATTAGGTATTTCTAATTGAATAATATTAAAACACTTTATTATAATTAAATTAGAATCTAATATAACCATGAGTTTACCATATGTCCCTTAACTTGTATTACTTAATCATTCTAAACTCCTTGTAATAGTAGCTATTAGAAGGACTGGGTCTAGGCCTAGACTACCCAAGATACAATTTACTAAACACATGAAACTCAAGAAGAATGAAGTTCAAAATGTGGTCTCTTCGCCCCTTCCTAGAATTAAGAACAAAGCACACATTGAAGGAGTTACAGAGATCATGTGTGAAGCTGAATCAAAAGGATGGACCAACCAGTGACTGCGGCTGCCAGGGATCCTTCCCATAATCAGCNCATGTCTCTAGCTGCATATATGGAAGAAGATGGCCTAGTTGGCCATCATTGGGAAGAGAGGCCCCTTGGTCATGCAGACTTTATATGCTCCAGTACAGGGGAACACCAGAGCCATTATGTGGGAGGGGGTGGGTAGGGGAGCAGGGCGGGGATGGGGGAGGGTATGGGAAACTTTCTGGATAACACTTGAAATGTAAATAAAGAAAATATCTAATAAAGAAAAAATAATTAAAAAAAAAAGAAGGACTGGGTCTAAGCCTTGTATTTTTAAATGAGTTGCATAGGCACAATGCCTATCTAAGAGTAACAATATTAACTTCGAATTTTGTATCAATTAAAAAAAAAACTATACAAAAAAGGACTTCAGGGAAGGAGATTAGTTCTGCTAAATTTTAAGGGCACTAATAAAGCATAAAAATCAGTATTTACATTCTACACATATACATGCACACAGACATATATACAATGCACATATATTGTAGGGGGCTAAACTGACACAAGAATGTCCTAGAAACCCTGAAGTGAGAGGACAAAAGGAACTCTAGTTCTGTGTCCTTGTTCATGAGTGGACTTGGCAAATCCTGTCTAAGGCTGGAGCCTCAAAAGAGTGAAGTTCTGGCTTCTGGGGACCCAACTCTCCCCCCCCCGGCTTTGGTTATCAGTCCTTAAGCAGCTCTGCGTGAGGTATCCTATGTTCTCTCTGCTAACCTTGGCCATGTTCACCTGCAAATAGTATAATGATACTTTACTTCTTTTTTTTTTTTAACATTTCCTTCTTTTTTTATTAGATATTTTTTGATTTACATTTAAAATGCTATCCTCAAAGCCCCCTATACCCTCCCCCCTGCCCTGCTTCCCAACCCACCCACTCCTGCTTCCTGGCCCTGGCATTCCCCTGTACTGAGTCATGTGGGATACTGGTTAGTAGATTTCAATATTGTGGTGTAAATTGTTCATTCATATGTATTTATACTTTTCAGATGAACATACTTTAAATTTTGTGAAGAAGGTTTTACCTAGATATAATTTTTAGTACAATTTAGTCTAATCAATGACCAGTGATCAAAGTGTATATTATGGGGAAAATGTGAATATTGTACAATGAAATAAAAGTCAAAATACTTTAAAAAACTATACCAATGAAAACCTTAAACTGTATCAATATATAAATTCTGTACCAATGTAAGAAATTATAACTTCAATTTTGAATCAAATATAAATATTCCTACCAATGTAAAATTATGGCTATATAATGTTTTGTTTAAGAATAAATTTAGTAATCCATCCCATATATCTAATTTCCTATAGTATTACTCCATCCACCTTTCTCCCTTCAGCCCCTTCCTTTCACCTAGGAAAGAAAGGATAGAAAAGAAGAAAGGAAAGACAGAAATCCTCAAGTATGAACTATCTATTTAGCTTCCTTCCTCTTTAAAAGTATGACTGTATTAGTCAGGGTTTTCTAGATTAGCAGAATTTATGAGTAGTCTCTATATAGTAAAGGAATTTGTTCATGACTTACAGTCTGCAGTCCAATTTCCAACAATGGTCAGCAGCAGCTGTAAATGGAAATCCAAAGATCTAGCAGTTGCTCAGTCCCACAAGGCAAATAGGAGAGAGAGAGAGAGAGAGAGAGAGAGAGAGAGAGAGAGAGAGAGAGAGAGAGTCTTCCTTCTTCCAATGTCCTTATGTAGGTCTCCAGCAGAAAGTGTAGCCCAGATTAAATGTGTGAGCCAACATACCTTTAATTCTAGATGACCACTATACCTCACGATCTCCATACCAAGATCTAGGTCAGAAACTTCTATCTCCCAGCATCCTGACTGGGATCACTGGTAACCCTTCCAATTCTGGATTGTAGTTCATTCCAGATATAGTCAAGTTGACAACCACAAATTGCCACTACAATGACCATTTCCAAATTATCCCTTAAAATTAGAACATATCTATAATGTATAAAATAATCATAACCAGATACCAAAGCCCAAGAGATCAGGATTATGACTCTCCACAACTTCTTTCTGCTGAATTGGGATGGCAAAATTTTTAAAGGGGTGTGGGGGGTAGGAAAATTGGAAAAAATCAATTAGACTTAAGAAAGTTAGCTTTAGCATCTGTCATCCAGTCTCTGTATGCTTAGAAGGCTCAGGCCTTGACTAAATTTCTGACTGGGTCCATCTGAAAGGTTGGATTAACTGAGGTCATTGGGAATCACCAGCTATTCCTGAATTTGTTCTCGAAGCAAGTCTCTGAAAACAGTATCAGGAGGCAGGAAACTGGAACAGCAGGTCATTTCAGCATTCCTGAGGATGAATCTTGCCAGAGCTGCACATTCTGCAAAATATGAATCTTACAACCAAAAATTTAGTACTATTAAGATATTTGTATGAATTGCACAAGGAGCACAGATCAGTTAAGGATGACTTTTTCTTTTAACCTTTAAAATTTTTTTTGCTCCTTGTTTGAGCAGGTGAAAGACAATTGTCTTTTTCATAGATTAATTTGATCAATAGCCAATTGAAATAAATCTTTGTTAATGTTATGTGAAGGATGGCATGATGAATGTTAAGAATTCCATAAACAACACAGTTTATTGTCTAATTTTATCTGAAGATTTTATCTTTAGCTTTTAACTGACTAAAGACATTTTTATGTCTAAGCCAGTTATAGGAGTCTTCCCATGTCGAAGAATCAGCAAATCATGTTACCTGTCCTGTTCCATCTTCTCAAATTTTTCTTTTCTGTTTTTAGCCAAGATTTTAGGGATGTTCCCCTATCATAACTGATCTATATCATGTTGGAAGAGAAACAAAGCCTTTTCTTTTTTTTCTATTAACATAAATACAGAGCCTCTCTCCCAAAATAATCAGTTCTTGGTCCAACAACCCAAAATTATCATAGATACAGATTGATTCAAATTAGCAGCAATTTTTCTCTTTAGGCCTGCTCTATTTTGACCTCTTTCACAGAGAATTTTTAATACTATAACCTTCAATCTTATAACCACACACATTTTGAAAATTAAAACAATTCAAAGCAGTGAAAACAATCCAAAAAACTATTATTATCCATCGAGACAGTGCCCCTTCCCTATCCCCTGCTTTATTCTTACATGATTAAGTTTTAATAGAAAGACCAAGGCCTACATTTCTACTCTGTCTGAGATAAGATTTCTTTCTAGCCCCTGCCCTCACATACATGAGATCAAGAGTCTCAATTTATCTAGTCATCTATATCTATTTAAATTCTTCCTTCTGTGGAGTTTAATATCTCTGTGGATATGTGAATATATATATATATATATATATATATATATATATTTAACTCTTATAAAGAGAAAAATATATGTATTATATTATATATAAATATATATTATATATTATATGTATAATATATATTATATAAATATATTATACAAGTACATTATATATTATATATAAAATTTATATATTATATACTGTATATATTAAAATATATACATATATATTTTTCTCTTTATAAGTTAAATTAATATCCTTTCTTATTTAACTTCAATTAAATCCCCTTCTATTTACTGTATAAGCCTATTTCCTGGCTATTAATTTGTCATACCAGGCCAAGCAATCCCAGAATCCCCATGGAGCCCATGTTCAAAACTCTCAGCTGCTTTCCCTGGCATAAAGTTTTTCAAATTTTCTTTAAAGCATTTTCTCCTATCTATTTCTAAAAACAATTAAATCAGTGATCATTCATTCTCCTTTCTGTCCTTAAAACAATACAATTTCCTTTATTCCTATAGATGTCTGTCTGCTTTCTGAGCAGCTTGTCTTTTTATATAGCAGGGACTCTAGCCACTGAGCGCAAACTCTCCAAGGTAGCTTAGAAGCCTTTTCTTTTGTCCTAGTCCCAAACCCACATGGTTTGGGCAAAACCTGCAGCTCTGGTAAGAAACTAATTTTCCCCACCTCCTAATCTTAAGGCACAGTAGGTGTTTTCCATTCAAGAATCTCCAATAAATTTTGAGTATTTAGTTCAAGCCTACATGTTGGACGCCATCTGTAGCTGTTAGTGATTAATTCTGCTCAAATTTCCCTGGCAATGGTGGTGCAAGTTCCTTGCTACCCGCCTCAATGTTCTGGATTCCTGAATGAAAGTCTCAACCATGCAGTTTTATATTTAATATGCCTTAAACAGTTTAATGGCTGGGCCACTCCCAAATTTCCATGTGGTTAACACCTCCCCTCAAATACTCCTGAGTTATTACTTACTAAAATCTATATTCCATCTTTGCCACCTTAGATCCAATGTGGCAGGAGGTGGTTGGGGTCTCTCTTTCCTGGCTCTTACATGATTTGTATGCCTTTCTTCTGCAGCTCTCAACCCTGAACCATATTCTTTTCATCACTGGGAAATTCTAAATCCTCCTTCATCTCTCTGTCCCCTTGCCCACAAATCTTAAAGTCCTGCCTCTGTCTCTCTGCCCAACCATTGGCAGCCAGCTGCTTTATTTACCAGTCATAACCAACTGGGGGAAGGGACCCTCAGCTTCTTACATATGGATTCTTCTGTAATTTGGGGAACTCAATTAACATAATACAATCATTAAACAAAATCATATATATATATATATATATATATATATATATATATATATATAATTAATGCAAAGTGTGAGGATACAGGTCTGGAGGGATTGATTAGCAGTTAAGAGTACTTGCTGCTCTTCCAGAGGACCTGAATTTTGATTTGAATACTCAAGTTGGTAGCATACAACAACCTGTAACTTCAGTTCCAGGGGATCTTATTCCCTCTTCTGCACTCTGCAAGCACCTGTACTTATGTCTGTACAAAATTATATCCATGCATATATGAATTCTATAATATAAAATATTGGAAAATATGCAAATATATAAATAGATACTTTCTTATTATGAGGTCACATAGAGAAAATAAATTATCTTCGATACAAACTAGATTTCAATTTAAGTAGTAGATATATCATACTTGAATGACCTCAAGTAAGTTATGTAAAGAATATTATTATTCCTTCAATGAGTTCAGTACTACCAGGTCCATGGAGCTTTTGTATGGTAGAGACCATCAATGGCTTCCAAATGTTTTCTCTGTTTTTAGGGCAAAATAATTTCTGCTTGCATCACTAGACATTGTCAGAAGAGGACATTTCTTAGATAGTTACAGTAAGGTATAGCTGTGGGACATCACTGATCAATAGGACATAAGACCAATGTCACATTTCTGAGAAGCTCCTGAGGGAGACAGCTGTCTTGCTTGCCTTTGCCCCTATCTTTTTCCTTGTCATCTTCAATGTTACCACTTAGAAGGAAATGCTTTAAAGCTTTCCTTAGAGTATTAGTGCAATGCCACCTGCCAAGCATGGCAGAATAAGGAGCTCTAAAGCATTGATCCCAGAGGGATCCAATAGGCAGCCTTGCTTCAGTACAATTATTTTTCCACATGGGAGAGGTTTATTGAGTGGGTAAGAGGGGCAGAGAAGAGGGAAAAGAGAGAAAGGGGGGGGGGAGAAGAGAGAGAAGAAAAAGAGCTACAATTTTTTTTCAAGAGAATATTTGCCTGCTATCAGCAGTCTAGTCTCATTTCAACTGCTACATGATTAGAAGCTGTTAAACATGTGAATCACCCAGCAAAACACAGAATGTTTTTGTTCCATGCCTCCTCCATTAAAAAAATAAAAGCCTCTTCTAATTCTGCCCTCCAGTAATAGAGAAACAAATTAGATTCTTACATTTTTGTTTTTCTTAGAACAGGATATGGCAAAATGGAATTTATACAGGCAGATATGAGCAAGCCTAGAAGTCATGTTATTCAGTAGAAGCTGTGTTGTATTTCCTGCTTGTAAAATAGCATGCCCTTGACTCGGGGGAAATGTCAGGTAAATAAGGTCCTGTGATTGATTCCACCTAGTTTGGTGGATTTGGATCTGTTTTTTTAACTGCAGTGATGGGGCCTGATGAATTGCCCAAATGAACTTCAGAAGTTGAAGGGGCGGGGGAGTCGTGGTGGCTGGGCATTGGTCTTGCACACCCACAACCTTGGCAGGTGAGAGGTGCCAGAAAGACCATTAAAGAGGCACTTTTTCCAGTTTCTGAAACAGCAACATTGCTCCAACTAGTGTGGGTGTCAGTTGCTATTACTGTGTTTTCCCAGGATAGTGGTAGATCATCACATTGTCTTTGGATCTCCAGAGAAAGACCAAAAAGTGATGGACACAGAAAAACAGCCACCAGCTGCTCCTGGAAGCTCTGAAAACATAACTATGGCTTAGATGCTTTAGAAAAACAGGAAGTACAGAGCCATTTTGGGAACTCTAAACCTAGAAGAGAGAACAAGAATGAGGTGATACTGACTCCAATTCAACTTGTCTTGTTTCCTGCATTCCAATGAGCCAAAACGGTTGGACTTCCCTTCAGACTCTGGCTGGCCTCCTTCAGAAGTGAGCTAGTGTCCTTAACAAAGGTCAAGATACTTAAAACACAGCAAGAAGAGTCCATGAGTGAAGGAATCAAATAAGCTTCACTCCCTAGAACATATGTATATTCACATAAAGGGAACCAATTGGATATGACACTGTGGTGGTTGACACTGTCAGTTTGACAGTATCTAGAATCACCCATGAGATATGCTAACAAGGGATTTTGTTGGTTACGTTTATTAGAATTGGAAGACCATATATATATATATATATATATATATATATATACATATATATATATATATATATACACACACATACACACACACACACACACACACACACACACACACACACACGAGCCTTCAGTGATATGAGCATCAATCTAAACAAGCCCATTGATGGTGGTAGTAATTCTTCAGCACCTCTTCTGTTGGAATAATTTAATTATCATCAAAAGAATATAATTTTTAAATATATGGCTTTTATATTTAATTTTGCTTAGGTGCCCTAGGGGCTCCTATAGTGACATCATCACATTGAGAAGCATTTAATCCCTGCCTAATGTTGGTACATCAGCCTGCCCTGTGATCCTGGGGAAGATCATTCCCTTCTATGCCACCCACCACCATCTTTGTCACTCTGTGAAACAGCCATGCTAAGTGACCTGTAATTATCAGAAAGAGATGGATTTTTTTTTTTACTTTTGGACCCTTTCTTCTTAGAAAGTCCCCCCTTCCTGTTGTAGCATCCTATTCACACATCTGCTACACAGGCTTGTCTGTGCTCTTGGATGCTTGTTAATGAGGGAATGGCAGCTTTCAGTTTTTAGTTTTCTTCATGTTATGTTGATAATTGTCTGGCTTCCAAAATAAGCTTAGAAATGATTTTTGATTTGTGGAGTTTAACTTCAGGCCTGTTAGCAGGTTTATAAGTCTAAATTAATCCTTCTTTTCAAAGACTTTTACCACACTAGGGCACCGTATGAATTTGACAAAGGTCCCTGAAGGTAGTGAGCATTCTGAGTATTCTCTGAGTATCACTTGCAGACAGGCAGGTTCAGCTAGAGAACGTATCAAGGAATGCAGCTGTAGACACTTGAGCCCTAGATTTAACTTTATCTCCAACTTGACTTAGGCAACTTTGAATGACTTTAAGCAAGCCACATAACCATAGTAAGTCAGTGACATTGCACTCTCTGTATAGAATATTATGAGAAGAAATAAGAAGGATTCAGGTAAGCATATTGCAGGCATTGAAGGGTTTATCGTCTGGTTCTGAATCTATCAGCTAAATACTCTGGTACTTCCTTGCCTCTGTGTGTACCTTATGGGGTAAGGAGAGATTTCTATGGTGAAGAGAAAGGACAGAGCAAGGAGGTTCAGCCTACTCCCTTCCTTTTGAGTCACACTTCCTTGGGAGGCATGGGTTCTGGTGTCCTCTTCTATATCATTCTCTCTTTCCAACTGCAAATCCTGCCTGTGGTAGAAGTCCAAGTCAGTGAAAGCCGCTGGAGCCAGTAGTTTAGAGTGACTGATTAAAGGACAAAACAAAAAAGTCTTTTCAGCAGTCTTTATAACAACACAGCCTGGTCACCATTACAAGTCAGCATTGATAACATTACTTATTTCTCAATAGAATGAAAAGAAAGGAATCTTACATATGGATGTCTCAAAACTCCAACAAAAGAGGTGAAAACTTCTAGTTTCTTTGGAAAGTTAGTTATGTCAAATGTTATTTTGCTGGTGCATACAGGTGAAATGATGTCTTGCTAAAGCAAACACGTGAAAGAATGTTTTCCTGAAGCAGATACAGAAAGGATGTTTGGGTATAGCAAACACATGAAAGGACCCATGATAAAGGGGTATAAATACAACCCCACAGACTGTGGGAGACAAGCACTGAGCATTGGTTTGGTTTGCTCTGCCTTTGTCTTTGCTAAAAACAGGCCTGCATTGATTTGCTTTACATAGCATTGTTGAGTTCAACTTCTGTTAATGCTGCCATTGAGAGAACCTCTCTCCCCAAAAAACTGCTCATCAGGTTCCTGTGGTAGCTTGCTTCTTCTTCAGCCTCATTTCAGTCCGGCTGGCAAGTTTGTTGGTTTCTTAAGTATTGAACTACAGCTACCTGGTGTCTGCCTGGTGAGAAGACTGGATTGTAGTTGCTGCTTTGTGTCTGGTGTCTGTCTGCCTAGAGGATTGATCTACCACTGCTGAGTCATATTTGGTGTTTGCTATGGGACTGAACTGCTGCCAAATAAGGTTGAGTTTTCCCCCAAAGAACTATTGCTGAACAGGTCCACCGATCCATATCCTAATAAGTTTTCTCTTCCACTGTCTCTGCTGGGTGGTGGGCTAGAGGAAAGGTTGAACCCTTATTAAAAGCAGGTTGCAAAAAATGTATGCCTACAAGGAGGCATTGTGGTTGTGAAGTGAGCTTCATAAAGACATATGGTGTGTTGTGCTGCAAGTTATATCAGGTTGGAAATACTGAGGCTCTATGTTCAGTCTCAACTCTATGGCTCAAGAACTTTCCATCTTGACTAAGTCCTGTGGCTTTTCTGTCTGTCATATTTATCTCTTTTCAAATACAGGTGTGAGAGGATGGAGACATGGCTCAGTTTTTTAAGAGCACTGGCTGTTCTTCCAGAGGAGCCAGATTCAAGTCCCAGCACTAACATGGTATCTCACAACTGCCTGCAACTCCTGTTCTAGGGGATCTGACACCCTCACACAGACATGCATGCAGTCAAAACACCAATGTGCATAAAATTAAAAATAATAATGCAAAAATGCAGATAATGGACAGGTTGGGCTTCCATCCTTTTCTGATATAGAAGGTTATGAAGCCATCATTGTAACTTACCTAAAGAGGTTCCAGACAAACAGGGAGCCCTTTGAGTCTTAGCAATTGACCAAGGATCTTGATCAACTATTCAATACCCATTTATTCATTCTAATGTAAGAAATTCAAGTTTTACAATTTAGGAACCAAAACATATATTCTTTGCTCCTCTTGAATTTGGAAAAACTTCTTCCTGTTTTCTACATGAGATGTGGAAATGTTGGTTGAAAGTCCAATAACCACAATGAACTATAAATTACATTAGCAATAGAAGATATATGGGAAGATATACAAGATATACAAGATTCTACAAGATATCTGCTTGTAGGCAGATAAATGGAGCCTGGGTTGACATGGTAGATCTGTCATCAAGCCCTAATTAGTCTGCCTCCAGATTTCCTGTATGTGAAAAAGCAATCAAAAGAAGTCACTGTTATTTCTCCTCTTGGTTGCCAGCATCTAAGGACATTTCTAAATGAAACAACTAATTTAGATTTGACTGAAAATAGTAAAAAGAATCTAAACTTGTAAAAAGACATTATACAAAGAGAAGAGAAAGGACTAGTCCATGTCATATGAAGTGAGCCAAAATGAAATTCTCATGTACTTTGGGCACTAGAGTAATTGTAGAAATTGGAGATTCTCAGTATGTATTGATTCCAGACATAAGTCAAACATTTCAACCTACCCAATTCAGTTTCGTTCCTCAAATATATTTAATGGTTAACAATTGTGGATCTCACCAAAACCTGTTAGCCAAAAATTCTTTTAGCCTAACAAAATGTATTAGTCCTTGCCAAACATGAAATAACACTTAGTCACTTTCAATGAGAACTGTTAAGCAGAGCCTGCCATCCTTCCTGTGTTTTATGCTATTATGAAGTGGTGGCAGTAAACCACATCCAGCTAAATCAAACAAGTGGTATTCTTCTTTAAACAAACAAACAAACAAACAAACAAGGCACTTTGGAATTCTCTGAGATATAATGAAAATAGTATTTACCCCCTGGAGTCTGTAAACCATTCGTCCACAATACCCTTGATGGTAATTGTAGCACTGTGGAGCAATTTCTGTACCTCAAAGTGGAATTTTTTGAATTGAACTTCAGTTTTTCTAAGTATTTCCATGATTCTGGGTAAGTCATTTAGTCTCTCTAACCCTCCTAAATTGTAGAAATGGGATATTAACAATGATTTCCCAAGGTTATCATAAACATGAGGTCATCTAAGATATTATGGTATTGGACAAAGTTTATACTCAGTGGTGAATAGCTGTTATTTAATAAACATTCTAGTGACTCAGTTTCAAGCCACCAGACAGGTTATCTGGTATCTTAGTTACTGTTCTATCACTGTGAAGAGATGCCATAACAAAAGCAACTCTTATAAAAGAAAGCATTTAATTGGGGACATGCTTACAGTTTCAGAGGTTTAGTCCATTATCATAATAGCAGGGGAGATGGCAGCATGCATGGTGCTAGAGCATTAGCTGAGATCAACATCATAATCCATAGGCCAAGAGAGATACTGGGCTTGACATGGGGTTTTGAAACCTCAAACTCCACCCATAGTGACATACTTCTCCAATAAGGCCATATCTCCTAACCCTTCTACTCTGTCTAGATAGTCCCACTTGCTGGTGATCAAACATTTAAACATATGAGCCAATGGGGACCATTTTATCAAGCCATGACATTCCATTCCCTGTTCTCCATAGACTTGTAGCCATATCATAATGAAAAAATGCATTCAGTTCAATTTCAAAAGTCCCCATAGTCTATTACAGACTCAACACTGTCTAAAAGTCTAAAGTTCAAAGTCTCTTCTGAGATTCATGGCAATCTGTTAACTCTAATCCTTTGTAAAACCAAAATCAAAAAGCAGATCACATACTCCAACATACAATGGCACAGAATATACATTACCATTCCAACATGGATAAAAGAGAGCATAGTGAGGAAATCCTAGACCAACACAAGACCAAAACCCAGCAGAACAATGATTCTTCATCTCTATGTGTAATGTCAAACCACTCTTTAGATCTCCTCCTCCTTTCAGCTTTGTTGACTGCAACATACTTCTCTCTCTTGGGCTGTTTCCCTCTCCAGTCAAAGCTTTCTTTGGCAGGTATCCTTCAACTTTGGCATCTCCAACAACTTGGAGTTTCCAACACAATCCTGGCTTCACCCTCACAGTTTCATGCAATGGCCTCTTTAGGATTCCATGCAGGGACACCCCTGACACAAGCCTGGCCTCATCAGCTTTCCTTAGCCATAGAGGGAAATATCGCAACTCTTTTCTTATGGAACCAGGTGGCCTAAACTGCCAAGTTCTGCTGTTTGATGGACCTGAAACTTAGTCATGTTCTTCAGTTACATTTGCATCATCTTCCTGTTGTTTCCTTCACTGCTTAAAATATCCTTTAATTCCTTTTTACAAGTTGGAAGCTTAGCTGATTAGGGTCTTGTCCTGAAGTCATCACTCATTTTGTTTCAATTATACTCAGGATTTTTTTTTTAAATTTTTGTCTCCTTAAGCAGAAGACTAGGCTGTCTCCAACAATATCTTTTCTGGTAATCAGTTTCTTTTCAAACTGTACATTTTGTATTTTTTTGTCCTCCTTTTTCATTTTTGTTATTGATCTGCATAAGGATGATTACTAATAACCACATTACACTGTCAATACAAGCTTGTTTTGAAATCTCTATCAATGCTGCTATTCCAAAACTTTTCAGTTTAGCCTTAGGCAGACTTTTAGGACAAGGGCAAAAAGCAGCCACACTCTGCCAAAATATTATAAGAATAGTTTCTAGGCCACTAACAAATATGTTTCCCCCTTGGAACTTCTTGAGATGGACCATTATAATTTTCATTGTTTTTAGTACTACTGTCATTCTTGCTCCTATTGGTCCATTAAACCCAGCTTAAAGTGTTCAACTACTTTTCCTGTCCAAAGTCTTCCATACTCCTCCAAACAAAAGTGTGGTAATGCTGCTCACAGCAGTATCTTGCTTCCTGGTACTAACTTCTGTCCTAGTAACTGTTCTACTGCTGTGAAGAGGCACCATGAATAAGGCAACTCTTATAAAAGAAACCATTTAATTAGGGGCTTGCTTACAGTTCCAGATGTTCACTCTATTATCCTCATGGTGGGTAGCATGATGGGCACTGAGAGTGCTGAAGCAGTAGCTAAGAGCTACATCCTGATCCACAGGCCAAGACATTAGGTTTGGCATGGGCTTTTGAAACCTCAAAGCCCACTGCTAGCAGCACACTCCTCCAATAAGACCTTACCTCCTAATCCTTCTAATCCTTTCAAATAGTGCCACTCCCTGGGGACTAAAGTTTACAATGTATGAGCCTGTAGAGACCATTCTTATTTAAACCACTACATCTGGCATCTTGAATTTTACCCTGGATCATTGGAAGCATTGACTAAGTATGTGAAAATACAGTTAGACTTCACAAAGCAGCCAATATTCAAACAAACTAAGCTTTCATGTTGCTGATGAGTGAAGAGGTACCTGAGGGTAGGGAAGTGATATGACCACTCAGTCTCCAGAAAGGTCTTTCCAAAAGATTATGCATGCATGTGGCCAACACTCTGGAGGATGGGGCTGGAATTCAATGAAACTTTGATAAGTTTAAAAATGAGCAAGGATGTAATTCATTTGGGCAGTAGAAATTGCAGCCTACATAGCCCAAGTCGGGGTATAAACATCGGACAAGAAGATGGCTTGATTGTCCTGGATCTACAGAGTCTTCTTCAGTCGCCCAAGCTACAACAGGAAGTTGTCAGGACTGACACTTTGCTTTTCAGCATAAGTCACAGCCCTGCTTTTTGTTTCTGTACACATATCTCTGTGAAGTACATGAAGACAGTGAGCTGATGATATTACCCACATAGGTTCTGTCACTCTATCCTCAAATAAACTCCTTTTAGCAAAAGTTTTACAGGTAGTTTTGCCATCTCTTTACATGTGGGTCAATTAAGGTACAGACAGTTTGATGGTAAGACACTTGGAACAGAGATTAAAATCTAGTGGGAAATTGGGTCTGTTATAGAATTATGATGCAGTATTGGAAGTATGGTGCTTCGTATGAGTTCACACTCAATAAAGGGCTATTTATTGCTATCATTGGCAAAAAAAAACATTGGCTGTAGAGTTGTCCAGCTAAAAATAAGTGTATTCATTTGACCCAGTCATGCCCTTTGAGTCAAAGTGGGAGAAGCCAGCCAGCTGCTTTCCATCTTTTCTGAGGACAAAACAAGAGGAAATAGGTTGCAGGCAGGCACATGTGGAATCCATACATTCATTTTAAAGTGAGATTCTATTCATAAAAAATATATATACCCTTAGGAAGCAAAGTTTGCAAGATCAGTCAATAGAATAATTAAATTAATGACAGCAATAGCACACTTAAATCAAAGCTAACATGATATGTACTAGGAAAACAGCATGTTTTTATCATGCTCAACTTGGGAGGGAAAATGTTTTCAAGTCGAGCATTCTCATCTATCCCCAACACACTCCAGCCCTCCTACCCAGATTCTAATAAGGTGTACATCATCCTCCATATAAACTGTTTGTCTATTTTCAGAAAGGGCTGTTTCTCTTGTGAAGTTATCAATATGGATGGATCCAGCTATTCTGCTTAAGGTGTTAGAAGACTGGTAAGGCTTTGAACATTTTTTGCTATAATGAGTCACACTTAAGGTCCATGCTGATACTTAGCTGGAAGCATCAGATGCTGAGCTCAGGGCTCTGTACTCACAGTGAAGTCGTGACGTTTGCTTGTACAGCCTTTGTTTCTTCTAGGCATTCTGCAGCCCTCTGCAGAGCTGCAGATCACTTTCTCTTCTACCTACCTTGCTGTTTGCTAAAACTTCCTCTCCTGTTCTTCTAAACCCAGGTGTCCTTGATACCCGTGTTTCACAAATTGCCATATCCCTCAGAGCTGGGTCAGATGCTTATATAGCTGCTGAGCTTGGATTGGGCCTGAGTGTCTGTTTATAACATGCTCAGATGATGCTGATGTTGTGGGTTTATACATGAGCTTCATAGTTACTATTACTGAGGATTTACTTGGAAAGAATCCCACTTCTTGTCCTTTGCCCTTCTGGCTAGTTTAGAAGACATGAAGCCCTCACTTCCTTTAAAACAACTATAGTAAGTTAGAACAATAAAAACCCTTTCTTCTGAGGCTTTTGTTTCTCAAGGAAGGAAATGGATATATCTCCCTCCTTTAGACACTTTCGAAATTCTTCCTGTCTCCTCTCATCTAGAAATGAGTGTGGGGGTTGGGTGGAAGAGTTACACTCAAATTTCTTTGATTGTTCCCATGTGCAAATCAGCCCTTTCCTCAGGAAAGAAGGGTTGATGAGACTTGAGAATGCCTAGCAAATAACTTCGTTGGTCCACCTCACTTCTTCGACGAAATCCCCGGAATCCAAACTCATAGTACATGTCTGAACAGTTTTCAAAACACAGAAAGCACAGGCAGCTCCCATTTCTACATGGACTTCATCACAATTTTCTTGTTCTACATGTCAAGAGCTGAGAGAGAAGCTTCTAAGAACCTTTTCCAAAAATGCATTTTCCCCTTGAAATATTCATTTAAGCTGCTCAGTTACCCACTGCATGGTTCACAATAAATTATTTAGATAATTGCTTTAATTCTCTGCTTCATTTTGCTAATGTAGATTTGTCCTTGGCCTCTAAATTTATGGTGGACTCCATATTTTCAGGGAATGAGAATTACAGAAGAGCTGATTGTTTTGTTGAGGTTTGCTGCTGAGGGATAAGAAATAGCTGTGTGTCCTCATGTCACAAAGTTTGAGTCTTTTTTGTGACTCTGATGTTGGATGTAATAGAGATAGCACAGCTGGGCATGAAAAGTGAGGGGAAGAATGCTCACTGATAAGAGTTATTGGATGGAATTTGAAAAACATAATCAAATATTACCTCTAATTAGGTTGTAACCTAATTTAATTCAAACAGCAATGATGTTTGGACTCACTTCTCTCCAAACTTACTAAACCCAAAACATAATGCTTTTTTCAGTATGACTTAGTGCTTTAGAAATGTAAAGAAGGTTTGAGGAGGTGGCTGTGTTGGTAAAGTGTTTGCTGTGTGAGCCTGGGGACCTGAGTTGAATCCCTAGTAGCCATATAAAAAGCTGCATATGATAGTATGTTCCCAGAATCCCAGCATGGGGATGGGATGTGGGCGGGGGGTGGTGTTACATTGCTAGCCAGTCATCCTAACTTAATTGGCAAACCCCAAGTACCAATGATAGATAGACTAACAAAAACCAAGGTGGAAGGCTCCCGAGGAATGATTTCTAGTCCTTGTGCACATGAGTACAAGTGTGCACATGAACCTATATATACATGGGCATCACCTACATTCATATGAGCACACATACATGTAAATACAATAAATGCTCACTAATGCATTCGAACATCATTGCCCAAGATGTGCTGACAGAAGACAGACTTGCCTTTCTTGTTTTTAGCTTGTATCATCTGATGTGACTGTAGCTGGGGGCAGCATGAGTGTTAGCTGGAGAGAGAAAAGTGCCCAGAAACAGTGAAAGAAGGAACTGCGTGTGGTTCACAATAAGGCACTGTGATAAAAGGTGCCCATAGCTAAGAATCCCGGTGGCACCATACATTCCTGAGCATGAGAAATGAGAAGCATAACCGAACTTCAAGAGCATCAGAACGCAAAACACACAGTAGAGCTTTAGGCTGAACCCTGGAGAAAAAGCCACTCACTTCAGAAATTAATTGTTCAGGGACTGTGCCTGGGGCTGGATTTCAAGGTTTCTAGTCTGCCTTGAGTTCATTGTAAAACAGTCCTTCAAAACAGGAAATCGTGGGAAGTCAGCTCATCTTGCCTTCTTCCTAACTTTTCAAAGATTCTTGTTTCTGAAGCACGTCTCCAGGGGAGCAGTGTGCATGTTGTATGTTAGGGCTTCTAAACTTTCAACTGTAAAACTGCTAAAGCAGTCTCTGTGACTTTAGCTGAGACTCCTAGCAGTGGGGGATATGGAACCTGAAGTGGCCACTTCCTGTAGCTAGGAAAGACTCCTAGTGGAAGATTAAGGACAGCAACCCACCCCCAAAACCTTTGACACAAACTGTGTTCTGTCTACAAGACATTCAGGGACAAAGATAGAATAGAGACTGAGGAAATGACCAACCAACAACTGGTCTAATTTGAAACCTATTTCATGGTCAAAAACCAATCCATAACACTATTAATGATACTCTGTTATGGTTGTGGACAGGAGTCTAACATAACTGTCCTCTGAGAGTCTCCACCCAACAGCCAGTGAAAAGAGATTCAGAGACTTGCCCCCAAACATTGGATGGAGTTTGAGAAGTATTATGGAGAGTTGGAAGAAGTATTGAAAAACCCAAAGAGGACAGGGACTCTACAGGAAGACAAACAGAGTCAACTAACCTGGACTCTTGGAGGAATCCCAGAGACTGAACTACCAACCAAGGAGCAACCTGAAGTGTGGGAAGCCAGGCCTTCAGTGATTCCCACCATAAAGACCAGCTAACATCTTGCTAAAAGCCAAATTGCCTCCTTCTGCACACTAGGCTGACCCCAAGACCAGCAGAGCCTTATCTTAGAAAAATATTCAGGGCAATAAATGGTGCCGAGCATCCTGAGATGTATCACCAAACATTCCAAGGCTGCCATCCTCCCCTGCCCAGATGTCCCTCGTTCCTGGAGTCTTTGTTCTCCGTCCCTGACCTCCCCATGCCCTCTCTTTTGCTGTATGTATAAAACTGAGCATTTTACCTAAGTAAAGTGAGACTGTGACAAAACCTCGCAAACGCATGGTCTCCGCTTCTTTCTCTCCCCACCCGTCCTTTCTTACAGACAAACAGTCCTCCTCGCTCCCACGAAATGACTGGGTCCCGCAGGCTCGGGATACTCAAGATGGACTAGGCCCCCTGCACATACGTAGCAGATGAGCATCTTGGTCTTTATGAAATACCCCAACAACTGGAGCAGGGGTTGTCCTTGAACTTGTTGCCTGTCTGCTTATGGATCAATGCCCCTAAATGGACAGAGCTATCTGACCTCAGCAGGAGTGGATGCACCGAGTCCAGCAGCTACTTGAGTGGTTGGGGGAAAGATGGTATTCAGAGGGGGGCCTTCTCCTTCTCAAAATGGAAGAGAAAGGTGGAATGGAGGGGGATAACATATGTGAGGGGATACTGGAAAGAGCAGAGGGACTGATAAAAATCCACAGGATTTGAAGAAATTCTATTTCTTTAAAACTAATAACCCATGGAAACAGTAGTTTTTATAGATTGTCATACCGCTGTTTGGAAGGTTTCTGAGTTGTTCGTTGCTCTATTGCTGAGCCTAACATGGCCTGAAGTGTTTCTTTTACCTTCAATGACTTCTACCCTTTGATACTGCAACACTCTGTGGTGAAATTAAAGTTTTCCAAGCTCTTTCTGTTGAATTATAAGGACAGAGGGGACATTTGGCTTAAATGGTTCTTAATACTGTAAATATCCTCTAGATGCTTGAATGTAGTCTTTTAAACTACAACTTAATTTTAATGGCACTTCATATAGTATAGGTTGCCAGCGATTTTCCTCCTGAAGGTTGTTGTTGAGCTGCTGGGGAGAATTTGCTTCTCCAAGATCCTCTCTGACTCCTTGCCACTGCAGCTAGTACCTGGGAATCTGAGAGTGATGTCGGACTTTATGTATGATTCTGCCCATTGGGATGTTCATCTACATTTGAGCATTTGCTTTCATTCCTTTGGTTGCCTCATCTAGAAGAATGGATCCCATTTTTGACTCCTGCCACTCTCTGCTTTCCTGTCTAACAGCCCTCACAGCAAAACTTATCATTTCTTTGATCATATCCTAGTGGTTCCATTTCCTTCTGCTGGAAAGCTCTTGCCCTTTGCACTGACCAAGAGAAATCCAAGATGAAGTAAAATTTCACAAAGTTTTTTGAACCAAGCAAATAGTTCCAGGAAGCCACAGCCAAGTCACCTCTGAATTCTGTTCCCATCTCCCCATGTACAGGTCGTATGTATAGCCAGTAAGAGGAAAACAACACGGACAATCTGATTAGCCATGGCCAACCTCTGCTTATTAACATTGTCATGTTTTGGCAGCTGCCAGTTTTTTTTTGGCTGAAGATTTAAGTAACTGATTACTGATGCTTAATTGTTGTTTCAAAGCGATACTTTAAGTTTGGTTACAATCTGGTCATATAACAAATAGCACCCAGCATAGTTTTCCCTGTATGGAAGTTGCTTTGGGTCAAATTTTGCATTTAGGTGTGGAGACAAACTTAGGCCAAACTTGACAGTTTAATATGGGGTGATGAAGCCTATCTTCTTGGATCTGATTACATCTCCTTTTGTTCCTACTGTTTTACCTAGGTCCTGCATTCCTGTCATAGAAAGTGGTTCCCAGGGTCTCCAGCATGCCACACATTCAGGTCTTTAAGGACATTTATCCTTCTGTCAAAAACTTACTGTCTTTCTTTCCAGGCTAATCTCTACAAATCTTTAAGGTCTTCATTTAGATGCTGTCTTTGCCTAGAGGGCCTCCTCATTTTCCCAGGATAGAAACTAGCCTCCGTCACAACCATAGCAAGTAGCAGAGCTCAACCTTAACCTAGTTGCTTATCAATTTCCTGTCTGTTTCACCTGCCATGGTTTCTTCCTTCCCAAGGGAGTATATAGACTTGGGTTTTTATCATAACTTGGCATAAGAAGATGATGTAATTTTTGCTCCTTTAAATCTTTTCCTTTTATTGTCTTGTATGTCAGTGGCTCTGCTGGCTTTCATTCACATTGTATTTAACAGTCATATGCAGCTGGGCATGGTGGCACACGCCTTTAATCCCAGCACTTGGGAGGCAGAGGCAGGCAGATTTCTGAGTTTGAGGCCAGTCAGGTCTACAAAGTGAGTTCCAGGACAGCCAGGGCTATACAGAGAAACCCTGTCTCAAAAAACCAAAAAAAAAAAAAAAAAAGAAGAAGAAAAAGAAAAAAAACCACAGTCATATGCTTTCTTCTGCTTCTTCTTGTGGGTAGTAATTTCAGTTTTTAAAAATATCTAGAATGTTAGCATTCACAAAATTCTCTCTTTGACTTGCAAATTACAAAGACAATAACCAATTGCTTGAAAGTGTGGCTACCTGAGCCCTTTGTGATCCAACATTGTTTTATGAATATTCATTTGTCTTATGAATATTAATCTTATAATGTGTTGCATAACTGATAACTCAGGCATATTGTTTGACTGGTGCCCCTGAATAGGCTGGTGTTTCTCAAGCTAGTCTCTTAAGCAATAGTTATATCAAACAAAAGGGGATGAAAACTCATGTCTGATCAAATATTTTGGGCTAGTATCTGACTATAACTATATATCTCACTATGATGATATGTGAATATAACTTCCTCTATAGATCTCAAAGATCTATTTATGCCATGGGAAATATTTAACAAAGATTTATTTATTTGTCTTGTGATGAAACAGCTGGTGAGTGACAAAGTGGGCAGAACACATTCTGTGACTTGTCATCCAGCTCTTTACACAGCTCTGGCCAGTCAAGCCCCAGGTCCTGGCTGCCAATTTTAAATTTGGCGTGGTAATACAGTGTTGTGAAAATATCTTTTACTAAGAGACTTGAAACTTTTCTAGATCTCACAGCCATGGTTCATAGTACACCAGGAGATCACTTAAGACTATCCTCTTAGATACTCAGCCTGATTGATTAACCTACCTTTTGAAGAATAATGTAACAACCAACCTGACTTTTCTTGGATTTTTCATGTAATCAGCTCTCACAATGTAATCTAAGGCATAGCTGTAATCTTATGTGTTCTTTCATGCCCCGGACTCACAGTAATGTATTTGTGAATGTATGGCATGGTAATAAACAATGGAAGCAGTGAATAAGTTGAAAGTACCCTTATAAAACAAATATCCACCATGAGAATGTATATTGCTTGGATATAGTCTGCTAAGTCTATTTGTAATGATGTTTGTAGTACTATTTGTTATCTGCATCAGCTGGAATCAGTGACTTAATCCCTTGTAAACTCTGTTAAAGAATTCTGTGAAGTTTTCCTCATTCCTTCTACATGTGATGCTTTTTGTGTTGTTTAATAATTACAGAGAAAATTTCACTTGTTAGACACACATATACACACACAGATGAACACAGACACAGGGACAGGGACAGATTCACAAGACAGCATTCAGCAGGCACAGATGCAGGTTCATACAACCCACAGACCATGACAAAAGATGGAGTGAGAGGAGGAAAAGTAGAGAACTCAAATCTGGGCTCAGTCTTGGTAAAAGTACTCCAGCACGGAAGCACCCTGCAATTCCCTTTCCTTAAAGCAACACTAATCCATTATTGGTGACTCCGAATTTATCACTGATGTGTTCAAATCAATGCATTGTTTGGAGGATGAAGTTACCTCTCCAGACTGTGAACCTCTTGGGTAGAGAGGAGAGAAACTGAGCAAGTCTATGGAGAATGGCCCTCAATACTAAATTAAGTTTCATGGCTAAGACTCTATTTCTTAAGAGAATTATTTTGAGTTATCTTCAGCTGTTTTCAAATAATCTCAACATCTTCCCATATTGGATGGTGTTACAGTGAGATCTTGAAATCCATTTCCACTGCCTGTAACCCATTCTGGCTGTCTCATGCTTAGCAGACAGATTCTATGCTTTAAGTAGAATTTCTTGCAGCATGGTTTAATTTATAATCATCTTGCTTGCTTCCTGGGTCCAGGCCTTCACAGGACTTTGGAACACCACTAACTCCAATCCAATTGATTGTTTAGGACATTAAGATTTTTAAAAATTAAAGATTAGTTGCTTCTCATCATAATAAAATATATATCTAGTGATATATAGGCACCACAAATAAACATTGGGTTATGTTAAATTTATGGAAAATGTAGATCAGCAAGTGTGTTGTTGCCATTAATAAGAAATGTAGTTAGATGACTTTGGTGTAGGTTCAGTCAAATAGAAATTTAGAATCTTCATTGAAAAGAAGAGATTTACAGAGTGCAGTAAGAGCAGTTGGATCTTTGAGATTAGGATTTTCTCTGTGGAAAATAAAGGCTTAGGACGGATATGTTCACTGTACATAAGGGGATGAAAAGTTTGCTTTAATTTATTATTTGTTGTATATCTTCTATATCCTGGATTCTTAGATAACATGGCAAATTGGGCCATGATTTTTCACCTAATAATTAATTTCTTGAAGACGTTAGGCCACGTGCACTTAAAGATAGGTGGTGGGCAATATTATGGGGAAGTAGGTGGCTATGGAAGTTTGATGGGGTCAGTTACATCCTATTACCTCCTCTTTAGAGGATGTGTGGCCCTTGTGAAGGAGAAGTTACAGTCTAGAAACTTGGTGAAGTTTGTGGGGAGGAGATCTCCAAGTGGGGAAATTTGTAATGCAGAAAGTATAAACATGAGAAAAATTAACAAAACCTCAACGGTCATTTTCAGAGTCCTAAAAGCTTTAAAAATCTTAGAAATTAATTTAACAATTCAGCCAAAGTCTTGTTCTTGCAAAGAATAAAATACTTTTGCTCAAGGATTGGTGCTTCTCAATTCTGTTAAGCCATTAATTCTGTGGAAATTTATTTTAGGTGTGATACAAGTCTAATCAACATATAACATTGTGGGGGCAGAAAACAAGAAGTTGATCATAAAATGTGAATGAAAACATAAAGAATCAAAGCCAGTAAACATTTTCTTGTCAAACAGTAAATTTTTCAGTTGATGGTAATGACATTTCAATGACTTAATGTTAATTAATGGCAGAATTGAAGAAAGTCTAGTGTCCTATATTTCAGAGTTGCTTGATATTGGCAGAGGTGTCAGTGTACTCCAATGAGGAAAGGTACTGGGTAGTTGGACATACTGATAAGATGAAACAATGTTTGAGGAGGTGATAAACAAGGCGAATGATGTTGCACAGGTTACACAATTGCCTGGGAATGAAAATCAAATAGTGTGGACAGTTTTCCACTGCTCATGTGCTTCCTTGACATTACTTTGCTGAAATTATCTTTTCCATATATATAGTGTTCTTTGAAGTGATATACCTGGATGAATTTTTTTCTTATGTTAGTACTTAATTTGTGACAACATTATAATAACAAGCATTCCCTACAAATAAACTAGTTTGATTGAATAAAATAAAACAAAACAAAACAACAAAAACCAAACCACCCACAGTGGGAATTTTGTCTCTCTAGTGTTTTCTGTACCTGAGATTTTAGTTTCTGTAATGAACTTCAATTTGCAACCAGAGAAATCCTTCAACAGCCTGATTTTATTTTGGTAAATAATGAATTATATTTGTATACATGTAGAGTTGGTCATGGAATCAAGTAAGCAAGAATTGACTAACATTTGGGGGTAAAAGAACATTGGAGTTTGAACACTGCCCAGTTTTATATTTTCTGGGATGGGAAGCCAAGTGCATGGGAAATTTTCAGGTTCTGAATCACGTTGAGCATGGTTTGAAAATATTATTTTGGGAAAAGTCCCAGACAGAAATCCATGTAAATATGACAGAATAGGGGAAAAGAATATCCCAGCAACAAAACTGTGTTGTGAAAGGAAGAGGAGTTTTAAAACTCAACAAGATGTTTTCATGTCCTGCATCTTCTAGGACATAGGTTTTGATATGCTGAGGGGTACTGAATGGAATTGTCCTGTTGAACAGGACGAAAAGGTGCTTTGGAACTACAAACACTGCTAGTACCAGTATTGAAAGAAAAAATAGTAAATGTGGACAAATCATGAAGAGCTCCTTAGCTAAACAAATACATGACAATGAAATGACCACTGCCTTGCTAGGTTAACCCACCTGGCCAGGTAAGGCGGCCAGAGTTACTTCAGGTATGGGGTTTGTCCCTACACTTAGGACTGTGCTGTTGTTACAGAATGGAGCTTTGAGCTCTTTTCCTGCTTGGTATTACCACTGTTTTTAATGTAAAAGCCCAGGTAGGCTAGGCTTGGCCACTTGTTCTGTTTCCAATTAAAGAGATGAATGATGTTGAAAAGCAGGTTAAGATTTATTCAGTAACCCCAAGTCTGTATCTGGGGTCCAATCATGATTTTTAGGCTGAAATAAATGAAGCAGAAGTCTTTATATCTGTCTTCACTTGAGGTGACAAGCCTGTTTTCTCCTACATGATCACTTTCCCTGGTTTTGCTTCCACCATTTCGGATAATGACAATCATCTGGGGTGGGAAATTTCTGTCTTGCCAGGCTCTGCTATTCATGTAACCCAAAGCGCTTCAAGAAGAAAGGTTAAGTATAATGACTATGGCTATACCTTCAGACAAAGTAAAGGAGACAGACAGACAGACAAGACAGACATGAAATGAAGGCAGGAGTGTGAGGCTTCCATCCTATAGTTGTTATCCTATAGGCCCAAGTGAGAACTCAATACATTTTAACAAAAGCAGTTTTACTATTAACCAGGCAATTTTAATGATGGTGTGGTCAAATGTTAAAGGTCTCTCTCTTAATTTTTAGGTAAGAATACTCTGCAATCTATCTATCTATCTATCTATCTATCTATCTATCTATCTATCTATCTATCTATCTACCTATCTATCTATCATCTATCTATCTATCTATCATCTATCTATATAATTTACATAAATATTTTACGTGAGAAATCTGTGTTGCTCAGAGAAGTCCTGGTTCTTACTTGTAAGCCTTACTAGTAGGTGTCTAAGAGGTTAGTACAAAGAAGATTGTGAAGAAAGCTGGTCCAGCAGAACAAGCTGAGAAAGGGAGCGAGAGGAGAAAATGCTGGTGACAATTGATTCTAGATAAATTCTATGAAACAATAAAACCTTTAAAATTGGACACTGTTTAAAGGTTGATTGAAAATGGTGCAATCTCAGAAGTCTGATTGTTTGCTTTAAGTTTTTTTTCCCCAATTTTTATTTTTAGTTTCTGGGAAAAGTGTATTTTTATCTTTAAAAATGTGTGATTGCACAAATTCCTTTCAGCTCTGGTAATTTGGTTGTAAGCCTTTCTTCATGTATGAATATAGATGGTGGGAACATTGGCTTTCTAATGAATTGTTTTCTTTTCTATTCTGCAAAGGGCTTAAAATACATCATTGTTCTTTCTCCAAGCAAAAAAATGGGTTTTCATTTCCTCTACTTGTTTCTCAAAAAATGAAGCCTTTCTATGAGCTCTGCAGATAAAGATATCTATTTCAACAAACAATCAAAATCTCTATGGTGGGGCTGGAGAGATGGCTCAGTGGTTAAGAGTATTGATTGCTGTTCCCAAGATCCTGAGTTCAAATCCCTGCAACTACATTGTTGCTCACAACCATCTGTAATGGGATCTGATGCCCTCTTCTGGTGTCTGAAGACAGCTATAGTGCACTTACATAAAAGCTCTATGGTCTTGTTCTTGGTCTTCACTATATCGAAGATGCTGTTCTACTCCTCACTAGGTCTGTGGGGAATTTATAAAGAAAGTTCTCCATTTTCTGTCTTACTACTCTCTATCCATCCATGCAGATTCCTTCTGTATTTTTTCTATGCTAGGAAGTTAGATTGTTCAAAGGCATCAATTGGTTCTTTTGACCTCTGACTTCTGGCTGGGTGTGGACAATGGAATGTAGCAGAAGGCTTTTGAAGGGAGGCAGAAAACATCCTGATGAATTTATGCATCCCTTTAAGTGAAGTCATCAATAGTGACTGCATCTAAGACCTATTAACAGATTTTTCTAACTGCATGAGCCATGACCACATTTTCCTTCATTCCTTCAGGTCTACTGGGTACATTAATGGCCTTTATGGCTTCCTAAATCGGCCTATTTGTTGTACATTATCCCTTTCTCAAAATACTTTTTAAAGCTGGGACCTTGAAGCATCCAATCTATTTTTCAGTATTTTTTTTTCTTCATGAGACACCTAATCACATCCATCACTATTCTTTTGTGACCACTGTGGACAGTTAGTGGGGACCTCCTTTAACCTTCTATGCTTCTTTTCTTCAGTTATAGTGATATCATTGTGAACAGTTGCATAGAGATGGCTTGTTTCAGTCAGTACATCCTAGATAACTTGCTCTTATATCTCAAGGTCATCCCAACCATCTTATTAGTTAATACATAAATATATTTATGAAAACATTCCCACCATTTTTACCTGTACATTTATTGAAAAGCACACCTGAAAAATAAGGAATGCACAAAGATGAAGTAAAAGTGGTCATAATTATATGCTTTCAGTGTTCCTTTTTACCAATTAGCATTTCATTGCAATTTTTCTTGGTAATGCTAGGGACTGAACCTAGGACTTCTCACATGTACTCTGCTGATGAACTATATCTACTCCCAGTAATGATCATTTTAATAGAAATCTGTATATCACCTCAACAAAATGATATAATCATGTTAGTGGTATAGAATATAGAACTGCACAAATGAGCCTGTAGAGATATTGTTAAAGGTGGACACCATATTGAGGTAAATGTTTCTTTCAGCATTTTGTTGGTGTCATTTTGTATCGTGTATCGTAAAAGAGTATAAATAATGAACTCAGCCAGGTGTGGTGGCACATGCCTTTAATTCCAGCACTTGGGAGGCAGAGGCAGGCAGATTTCTGAGTTCGAGGCCAGCCTGGTCTACAAAGTGAGTTTCAGGACAGCCAGGACTATACAAAGAAACCCTGTCTCGAAAAACGAGAAAAAAAAAAAAAGAATAAAAAATGAACTCTGTGGCCTTGGCTCAGGATCACTTCTTATTTTATAACTTGCATTCCCAAAGAACATTATCTTTGTCCCAAATTTGAAAATTTAAAAGTTCTTTTTACTTTAGAATGAGATTATAATCTTCACAGATATCAATAACCTGATAAATATTTATCTTTCAACCTGAATCATGAAAACTGAACAATGCAACCCAAGATAATGAAGCGCCATGGCAATTAGAAGTGATAGCAGCCATTTGTTACAGTAGTGAATAGAGCAAAGACGAGCCCTGGAAGCTTCCGAAGTCCCAGAAGGTGCTCTGCACTCAGTCCTTTATGGGAGAGAGGTCTTACTTTCCAGGTCCGACTGTGAACCGTATGAACTGTAATACACACCTGCTAGGCATAGGTACTCACTAGTGTAATAGTGGGACTACTGGTGCGGGCATATCCAATAACTCTCTAGTTGGATTTGAGGTCCATCTACTTCATAGGAGGAAATGCATGCCTTATACATGAAATCTTTTCAAAAACTTATAGCAGAATGTTCATAGGATTTATAGGGCAACCAAATACCCTTGTTAAGCTAAACTGACAGCTTTAATTGGAGAAGTTGCTTTTCTGCTGAATGTTTGTTAATGGAGAAACTCATGGCTGCATTGGTGCTGAGAACAAATGATCTACGAGCCCTCAATTAGACACTTTAACCATCCTCTGTATTCTTGTTTTCTTTCTGTTGCTGTAATAAAACACTAACCAAAAACAGCTGGAAGAGCAAAGGGTCTATTTGGCTTAAACAGCTCTATCACAATCATCACTGAAGGAAGTCAGGGTAGGGACACAGGCAGTAGCAGAGGCAGGGATCACGGAGAGACGCTACTTACTGGTTTGTTCCTAGGCTCGCCTTCAGCTCCTCTCTTATGCATCCAGGCCCACCTGCTCAGGGATGGCACTGTCCATAGTTCCCATAGCCCCTATGCAGCAAAGAGTAATCAAGAAAATGTTCCACAGACACAGGTCAATCTGATCAAAAAAAATTATTTTTAATTGATGTTCCTTCTTCTCAGGTGTGTCAAGTTAACAATAAAATTAACCAGGAAACCCCCTAAGCCTCAGGGAACATTATGGAACAGGGAGTAGAAAGCCTGTGAGAACTGGAAAATAAGGAGAAAGTTTGCAGCATACCATCTTTTGGGCAAGGTACATCCATTTTAATCTTGAACACACAGTAGCAATGGATGCTTCCACTGGTGTACGTAAACTTCAGTCTGCCAACAAGATCAGATGGATGGGGGACTTAGATGACTCTATTCTCTCACCACTTAACCATTTGTCCTGATGGATTCAGGGGCAGTAGAGTTCCTACTTTCAGTTATGTACCTACTAGCAACCCTGCTAGGATCCAGTGGATAGTTTCAAAGCACAACATGGCCCTGATTAAACTAAATTGGTCTCAGAACTAACTCTAAGGTTATCAATCTGGGAAAGAGACTAGTGGAGAACCATTGTTGTTTAATAGGGGTTGGGATCATTTGGGGCCTGGGAGATAGCTCAGTCTGCACAATGCTTGCTTTGAAGAACGGAGGACCTAAGTTTGATTCACAACACTGTAGTTAGAATCTCTGTACTGTATGGAAGCATCATCATCACCTCTCAATAAAATACTGTTGTCCTATTAGTTTAGACAGGAAATAGGGAAGTGGATGTTCTAGTATGGAGAGGATTTCTGGGAATAGATGTAGGTGGGAAGGAAATGCAGGAAACTGAGAAGGTAATCAGCCACCTGGAACACTTAGAATAGAATAAACTGGATTGTTGAGATATAAGGTAGCTGGGGAACAGAGCCAATGCTATTGGCATAAGAATTTATTTATACATAAGCTTTCTCAGAGTCATTATTTCTGGTAACAAAGTGGACAGATGGAAAAACATGAGGTTATGGGTGGTGCCCAATGGGGGTTGGGGGATAGAAGTCAAGCTTAGAATATTAGATTCAGACATTAGCCAAAGTGCTAGACATGGCATGCCCACTCGAAAGCCAGGCATGGTCCCTTTAAGAACGTCCACAGCAGTGGTGGGCAGAGTACTTGAGAAGCAGTCTGTGAGCATCACCATGTAGAAAGCAGAAATGTATGATAGCAGGCAACAATAACACCCAGGAGAGCCTTGCACCATCATGGCTACTGAGAGAGCATGGCTGGAACATTTACCTGGGATAGCAGAGGCTGACCACCAAGAGATGGGGAATATTCAGCTTGCCTGGCTGAGGACTTGCAGCTGAGAAGCTGTGGCTGTCTGGCTTTAAACCGTTTCCTATCAACTGGGCTGGAACAGTTAACTCAGTTTGCAGGTTCCAGAGCTGCACTCCAGTTTCTCTCAGGTTTCCCTCAAGTCACTGGTGGTGCCTGCCATTCAGCAGGGGTCAGGCATCCAGTAACATTCAGACCAGAAGTGCTGGCTACTTCTGTCTCTTCCCTATGAGCAGAGAAATCAGGGCAGGGGCACTCACGGCATGGGAAGGATAGCCAAACAGACTGAGAGAAGACAAGAAGAATTCCAAAGCCCCAAACTTCTGAACTGGTATGGTATTAAGTTTGAAAATAATAAAAGAGAAAAGAGACTAAATATAAAACATCATAGATAGCTATAAATGCTTCAAAATTGGCAAATTCAAGTCCTTAAGGAGAGAAGTTAGAGATTAAAGGGAAAAATGTCCTATGCTAAAAATGGAAGGAAACACAATGACACAATGCATCTGGATCCCATATGATTTTGTTTCACTTGTCAGCATACAAACGGCTGTGTTTTTTCAGTAACGATTACAATCAAGAAGAAAAACAAAACAGTTAACTTGTATTGCTGATCCTTTTCAGTGGGAACAGCTCTGGAACAATCTAAACTAACTTATAAGGAAAGATAGATGCCTTACCTGCTTGAACAGAGAGCAGAGAATCATCTTTCACTGACATGTGCACCCTGTACATTCCATACATATGTTTGTGCAGAAATGTATATTACCTGTAAGTGTTTTTATGCTTGCAGGCACAAATAAAGTCAATGCAGCCTTGACAAGATTCGCCTTGAGGATGCTGGGATGCGGAGACGAATTTGTTCTAGAATCCTGCTTGATCCAACTTCAGACTGCCTTCATATTGGTTTCAACAAAACCTGCTTCCAGGACAGCTTCAAAGAAAGCTGCTAATTGGTCTAGCACCACAGGTAATACTTGCCAGGGCTTCAGCTAAGCACTCAACTTTCTCAACATGCAGAGACTGGACAGCAAATGCTATAGCTAGTTTTCTGAAGTCTGACCAATATCTCAGTTTTTTGAGACTCCTCTTCAAAGCAAAATGACACCCAAGGCAGGAGGAAGCAATTTTAGAGAGCTAAGCCTCATTCTCAAGACGTGGGTGGATGGTTTTTGGTCATTCAATGAATGATGGATGTTTGTAGTCATTTAAGAGGCGCTGATTACAAGTTGTTATGGTCTTGGTCAGGGAGGAAACAAAATGAAGGAGGTTAAATTCAGGGATTTCTTTTTCTCTTTCTTTCCTTTATTGTTTTTTTCTCTCCTAAATACTATAAGGGGGACAAGCGAGGAGAAGAGATGAAAAGGAAAAAGGGAATATGGGAATAATAAATGAATATTAGGAATAAGGGTAGATTATAGTATACACTCTTAAACTGTAGATCTACAACTAGCCAATAATCTTACATTAGCATAGATCTTTGGAAATTGATATAAAATTAAGGTTACATTTGGTTATATCAGTATAGATTTGTGTATATTGATAAAAAATCAAGGTTATCTTTGGTTACAACATTCTATATATCAACTCATTTTAAGGCATTAGACCTACACAATTATTAAAGCTATAATATTGCTTCCCTTCCGATCTGGTCCAGTGCACCCTGCACCAGCCCAGGGCTCGGGCACAGGCTCTGCGCACTCTCCCCAGGACTCCCCAGGCTATCTTGGGACCACAGGTGAGCAACTGAACGCAGCATCTGTTCCTGCCCAATCCCCTGCGACCTGAGACATCAGCCAGGACGGACATAAAGGCCCAGACCAGGACAGACTCTCCCTTCCCTTCCGGTCTGGTCCGGTGCACCCTGCACCAGCCCAGGGCTCAGGCACAGGCTCTGCGCACTCTCCCCAGGACTCCCCAGGCTATCTTGGGACCACAGGGGAGCAGCTGAACGCAGCATCTGTTCCTGCCCAATCCTGTGTGACCTGAGACACCAGCCAGGACAGAGATAAAGGCCCAGACCAGGACAGACTCTCCCTTCTCGCCTGCACCAACACCAGGTCTCCTTGGTTAGAGATGGCAGGAGGTAAGTGTAAGAACAGAAGCAACAGAATCCAATTGTACTTGGCATCACCAAATCCAAACTCACCCACCACATCAAGTCCTAGATACAACAGCACACCAGAAAAGCAGGACATGGATATAAAGTCACTGGTCATGATGATGATGGAGGGCTATAAGAAGGAAATACAGGAAAACACAGATAAACAACTAGAAGCATTTAAAGAGGAAAAACTTAGAGAGTCATAGGAAAACACAGATAAACAACTAGAAGCATTTAAAGAGGAAATACGTAGAAAGCTACAGGAAAACAATACCAAACAGGTGATGGAATGGAACAAAACCATCCAGGACCTAAAAATGGAAGTAGAAACAATTAAGAAAAACCAAAAGGAGATAACCCTGGAGATAGAAACCATCAGAAAAAAATCAGGAACCATAGAAATGAGCATCAGCAACAGAATACAAGAGATAGAAGAGAGAATCTCAGGCACAGAAGATTCTATAGGGAGCATAGACAAGACAATCAAAGAAAGTGCTAAATGCAAAAAGATTCTAACACAAAATATCCAGGAAATCCAGGACACAATGAGAAGACCAAACTTAAGGATAATAGGAGTAGATGAGAAGGAAGACTATCAAACTAAAGGGCCAGCAAATATTTTCAACAAAATAATAGAAGAAAACTTTCCACACCTAAAGAATGAGACGCCCATAAACATACAAGAAGCCTACAGAACTCCAAATAGGCTAGACCAGAAAAGAAATTCCTCCCAACACATAATAATAAGAACAACAAATGCACTAAATAAAGAGAGAATATTAAAGGCAGCAAGGGAAAAAGGTCAAGTAACATATAAGGGCAGGCCTATTAGAATTACTCCAGACTTCTCACCAGAGACTATGAAAGCCAGAAGATCATGGACAGAGATTATACAGACACTAAGAGAACACAAATGCCAGCCCAGGCTACTGTACCCAGCAAAACTCTCATTTACCATAGACGGAGATACCAAAGTATTCCATGACAAATTCAAATTCACACAATATCTTTCCACAAATCCAGCCCTTCAAAGGATAATAACAGGAAAATACAAAGACGGAAACTATGCCCTAGAAAAAGCAAGAAAGTAATCCTTAAACAAACCTAAAAGAAGACAGCCACAAGAACAGAATCCCAACTCTAAAAACAAAAATGACAGGAAAGAACAATTACTGTTCCTTAATATCTCTTAATATCAATGGACTCAATTCCCCGATAAAAAGACATAGACTATCAGACTGGCTGCACAAACTGGACCCAACGTTTTGCTGCTTACAAGAAACACACCTCAGGAAAAAAGACAGACACTACCTCAGAGTGAAAGGTTGGAAAACAATTTTCCAAGCAAACGGTCCGGAGAAAAAAGCTGGGGTAGCCATTCTAATATCGAATAAAAAAGACTTTCAACCCCAAATTATCAAAAAAGACAAAGAGGGACACTTCATTCTCATCAAAGGCAAAATCTTCCAAAAGGAACTCTCAATCCTGAATATATATGCTCCAAATGCAAGGTCAGCCGCTTTCATTAAAGAAACTTTAGTAAAGCTCAAAACACACATTGCATCTCACACAATAATAGTGGGAGACTTCAACACCCCACTCTCTCCAATGGGCAGATCCTGGAAACAGAAACTAAACAGAGACTCAGTCAAATTAACAGAGGCTATGAAACAAATGACTTAACAGATATCTACAGAATATTTCATCCTAAAACAAAAGGATATACCTTTTTCTCAGCACCTCATGGCACCTTCTCCAAAATTGACCACAAAATTGGCCACAAAACAGATCTCAACAGATTCAAAAGTATTGAAATTATCCCATGCACCCTATCAGATCACCATGGACTAAGGATGTTCTTCAATAACAACATAAGAAGCAGAACACCATCATTCACTTGGAAACTGAACAACATTCTACTCAATGATACCTTGGTCAAGGAAGAAATAAAGAAAGAAATTAAAGATTTTCTAGAGTTTAATGAAAATGAAGCCACAACATACCCAAACTTATGGGACACAATGAAAGCATTCCTGAGAGGTAAACTCATAGCTCTGAGTTCCTACAAAAAAAAAAAAAAAATGGAGAGAGCATACACTAGTAGCTTGACAGCACATCTGCAAGCTCTAGAACAAATGGAAGCAAAGTCACCTAAGAGGAGTAGACGGCAGGAAATAATCAAACTCAGGGGTGAAATCAACCATGTGGAAACAAAAAGAACTATCCAAAGAATCAATCAAACCAGGAGCTGGTTCTTTGAAAAAGTCAACAAGATAGACAAACCCTTGGCCAGACTCANCTATCTTGCCAAAAGCTATCTACAGATTCAATGCAATCCCCATCAAAATTCCAACTCAATTCTTCAAGGATCTAGAAAAGACAATTAGCAAGTTCATCTGGAATAACAAAAAACCTAGATTAGCAAAAACTCTTCTCAACAATAAAAGAACCTCTGGTGGAATCACCATGCCTGACCTCAAGCTGTACTATAGAGCAATTGTTATAAAAACTGCATGGTACTGGTACAGCAACAGACAGGTAGATCAATGGAATAGGATCGAAGACCCAGAAATTAATCCTCACACCTATGGTCACCTGATCTTTGACAAGGGAGCTAAAACTATCCAGTGGAGATAGGACAGCATTTTCAACAAATGGTGCTGGCACAACTGGTGGTTATCATGTAGAAGACTGGGAATTGACCCATTCTTATCTCCTTGTAGGAAGGTCAAGTATAAGTGGTTGAGGGATCATCACATAAAACCAGAGATACTGAAACTTATAGAGAAGAAAGTGGGGAAAAGCCTCGAAGATATGGGCACTGGGGAAAAATTCCTGAATAGAACAGCAATGGCTTGTGCTATAAGATCAAGAATTGACAAATGGGACCTCATAAAGTTGCAAATCCTCTGTAAGGCAAAAGATAAGGTCAACAAGACAAAAGGGCCACCAACAGATTGGGAAAGGATCTTTACCAATCCTAAATCTGATAGGGGACTAATATCTAATATATATAAAGAACTCAAGAAGGTGGACACCAGAAAATCAAATATCCCCATTAAAAAGTGGGGCACAGAATTAAACAAAGAATTCTCAACTGAGGAATACCCAATGGCTGAGAAGCACCTGAAAAAATGTTCAACATCCTTAATCATCAGGGAAATCCAAATCAAAACAACCCTGAGATTCCACCTCACACCAGTAAGAATGACTAAGATCAAAAAATCAGGTGACAGCAGATGCTGGCGTGCATGTGGAGAAAGGGGAACACTCCTCCACTGTTGGTGGGACTGCAAGCTTGTTCAACCACTCTGGAAATCAGTCTGGCGGTTCCTCAGAAAATTGGACATAGTACTACAGGAAGATCCAGTAATACCTCTACTTGGCATATATCCAGAAGAGTTTCCATCTGGTTATAAGGACACATGTTCCACTATGTTCATAGCAGCCTTATTCATAATAGCCAGAAGCTGGAAAGAACCCAGATATCCCTCAATAGAGGAATGGATACAAAAAATTTGGTACATTTACACAATGGAGTACTACTCAGCTATTAGAAACAATGAATATATGAAATTCCTAGGCAAATGGATGGATCTGGAGGGTGTCATCCTGAGTGAGGTAACCCAGTCACAAAATAACTCACATAACATGTACTCACTGATATGTGGATACTAGCCCAGAAGCCTAGACTACCCAAGATACAATTCACTAAACACATGAATGTCAAGAAGAATGAAGTTCAAAATGTGGTCTCTTCGCCCCTTCCTAGAATTAAGAACAAAGCACACATTGAAGGAGTTACAGAGATCATGTGTGAAGCTGAATCAAAAGGATGGACCAACCAGTGACGGCGGCTGCCAGGGATCCTTCCCATAATCAGCCACCAAAATAAACAGTATTGCATATGCCAGCAAGATAATGCTGAAAGAGAGCTGATATAGCTGTCTCGTAGGAGGCTATACCAGTGCCTGGAAAACACGGAAGTGGTTGCTCACAGTCAGCTATTAGTTGGAACACAGGACTCCCAAGGAAGGAGCTAGAGAAAGTACCCAAGGAGCTGAAGGGGTCTTCAACCCTATAGGTGGAAGAATAACATGAACTAACTAGTTCCCCCTGCGCTCACGTCTCTAGCTGCATATGTGGAAGAAGATGGCCTAGTTGGCCATCATTAGGAGGAGAGGCCCCTTGGTCATACAGAGTTTATATGTCCCAATACAGGGGAACGCCAGGGCCATTATGTGGGAAGGGGTGGGTAGGGGAGCAGGGCGGAGATGGGGGAGGGTAAGGGGAAATTTCTGGATAACACCTGAAATGTAAATGAAGAAAATATCTAATAATCTAATAAAGAGAAAAAAAAGCTATAATATTAAGTTATAGTCCATTTGAAATTTGTTATTACAAACTACTTAGGATAATTAAGAAATGAAAGTTAATAGTTAATCAATCAAGTTTATGATCATATTATATACTAGTCCAGTTTATTACAGAAATATATTTCCAAAGTTGAACAGATAGTAAATGGTTAGAAACAAGCAAAATATGCCTATTCAGATATACTATAGATAGATGTCTTTAAAAAACCTCAGAATTCTAGAGAATATGACATTTAAAGATGTTTTATTATTAAAAGGCTTTTAGGAAAATGACACTGGTCTGCTCTCATTAGCATGTCAATAAAGATACTGAGCATCAAAGAACCTCCATATGGAGTTTGCTTTAAATGTGGTGAGCTAGCTACCAGTAAACTACTGCTCTTGATTCAACTGCAGATAGCATGCTGTTCAAGCAGGACAAACACTAAACATTGGATGCAGGGATGTCAACTGCTGAACTTTGCCAAGACAGAATAAGCAGTTATTCATATTTTCTGCTTCACAAAAGCATCCGTCATATTCTGCGCCAGAGGCTGAAGATGGATACTCCAACACTAGTGAGGAATTTGAGGGGACTGTCTAGGAAGCTAGCTTTCTCTGTCATTTCTTTAGTTTTGGAAGCTGTTTGCAATGCACTTCCTACACATTCAGGTAATATTTATTCATTCTGAAGTCTCTGACAGAGTTGAAGATTAGGTAGTTACAATCTCACAATTAAGCTTAAGGTGTTTAGGATTTAAGAAAATGTTTTTAAGTCTAAGATGTTTTATGTTTGTAATGCAAATTATGATAGAAATTGATTTAGGTACAAAGCTCTGAATTCACCAAGACAGGATAGATAATAGAATACTTTCTCCAAGTTTACCAAATACACATGGACTGGACATTGTGAATACAAATCTTACCTGATAGTTCTCATTATTGTCATTATTATATATAGTTTATTATTACAAGATAAAGAGTCCTTAAAGGGGGAATATAGAGAGCATCTCTTGTACTATATGGAAGCATCACCTGTCAATAAAATGTGTTGGCCTGTTAGCTTAGGCAGAAAATAGAGAGGTGGATATTCTGGTACAAAGAGAGAATTTCTGGGAATAGAGTCAGGTGTGAAGGAGATTCGTCCTAAATGTTGATAAGGGGTCAAGTGCATAAGTCTGAAAAGAGTCATGTGGCATTCTCAGAATAAAATAAACTGGACTACAGAGATATGAGCTAGCTAGGGAACAGAACCAAAGCTAATGGTCTAAGAATTTATCCATATATATGAAGTATCAGAGGTGATGTTTCTAGGAACAAAGTAGACAAGTGGAAAAATGTGAGGTTACAGGTCACATTAACTGCAAAACACCCATATGAAAAACGGCATAGTGGCATGCTGGGGATAGTTCTGTGCACTGGGTATTCAGATGCTGTTTTCCATGCACAGACGTTGGGTTGCAGTCTGGTTGTTGACACAGTCAAGCATCTCAATGTTATGCAAAAATTGTTTTTCCAAGATCTCTAGTTAATAAAGAGTTGATTCAGCCAATATCTGGGCAGGAGAAGAGAACAGGACAGGACTTCTGATCCCTGTCTGAGGGTTTCAAGGAGATAAAAGTGCGAGGAAAAGAAGAAGGTGTTGAGAGACCATGTGGAGGGACCAGGAGGAGTCATCATGAGGACACACACAGAGTGAGCCAGGACAAGACTCAGATTGAAGATAAAGGACCACATGGCTGGGCAACAGGCAGACTTAGAGGGTTAGGATAGGAATAATTTTCGCTTCCAAGGTGTAGTCCACGATCCTCTGGTGGCATTGAACTGGGCCTGAGAAAAGGCAAAGCATCATGGTGGTGAAGGAAAAGGAGCACAAAGCTGCTCACCGTGCAGCAGCCAGGAAGCAGTATCAGAAAGCCACAGTGAAGGCATGCTCTCCAAAGCTGTGCCTCCCTCATTCACTTTCTCCAACTCAGCCCCGAATTCCACAGTTCCACTGCCTCCCAATAGCCTATTGGACTTTAGAATTCATCCATGGGATAAGTTATTTATCAGGTCATAGTCCTTGGGATCAAATGTCCCCTGGAAACACCCTCATGAACACAGCCAAAGTATGCCTTACTAATCTGGGCATTCTTAGTGTAGGTAACTTGATAATTAAGTTAATCATTTCTTATGCTATGAGTAGAGATAGTTTCAAGAACTGTGATGCTCTTTTTTGTTAGTCTGGGAAAATTAACATAGAATAATTACATCTTTTTTTTTTCTTTTAAATTAGATGTTTTCTTCATTTACATTTCAAATGCTATCCCCTGCCTAGTTTCCTCTCTGAAAATCCCCTATACCCTCTCTCCCCCACATGCTCCCCAACCCACCCACTCCTACTTCCTGGCCCTGGCATTCCTCTAAACTGAGGCATAGAATCTTCACAAGACCAAGGGCCTCTCTTCTTGTTGATGGCCTACTAGGCCATCCTCTGCTACATATGCAGCTAGAGACAAACTCTGGGGGTATTGGTTAGTTCATATTGTTGTTCCTCCTATAGGACTGCAGACCCCTTCAGCTCCTTGGGTACTTTCTCTAGCTCCTTCATTGGAGACCCTGTGTTGCATTCAATGGATGACTGTGAGCATCCACTTCTGTATTTGCCAGGCAATGGCAGAAAGCCTCTCAGGAGAAAGCTATATCAGGGTCCTGTCAGCAAAATCTTGCTGGCATATGCAATAGTGTCTGGGTTTGTTGGTTGTTTATGGGATAGATCCTCAAGTGCGGCAGTCTCTGGATGTTCCTTCCTTTAGTCTCAGCTCCAAACTTTGTCTCTGTAACTCCTTCCATGTATGTTTTGTTCCCCCTTCTAAGAAGGAATGAAGTATCCACACATTGGTGTTCCTTCTTGAGTTTCATGAGTTTTGAAAATTGTATCTTGAGTATCTAAGTTTCTGGCCTAATACTTATTAGTGAGTGCATATAGTGTGTGTTCTTTTGTGATTGGGTTACCTCACTCAAGATGATATCCTCCAGATCCATCCATTTGTCTGAGAATTTCATAAATACAATGATTTTAATAGCTGAGTAGTACTCCATTGTATAAATGTACCACATTTTCTGTATCCATTCCTCTGTTGAGGGACATCTGGGTTCTTTTGCTATGAACATAGTGGAACATGTGTTCTTATTATAAGTTAGAACCATTACATCTTAAGGCATGCCCTGGTTGGAGTGAATGGATTTGTCTGGTACCCAAGAAGCCATCAGTTACATTAGTTTAAAGAAACAGTGAGGAGACCTTGAAGAGCCATGATCCCAAAGGTTGGTTTGCATGAATGTGCCACTGTCTGCTAAAGAGTTGTATTGTTTGGATTTTATTGCTTCCAGGTAGTGACTGTGCCTTGGGGATTCCTAGTGGTTGTACCATTCCATTTGTTTCCTGAGATTTTCTTTTTAATTTCCCATTTCTGTAAAAATGTTGACTGTATGGAGAAATAAACAGCTAAGGAAAAGGAGCCAACTTGCAGCTCTATCCTTAGTAGGTGTTGAATAAAGTTATCTCAAATGGAGTTGAAGAATCATGACTTCCTGTTCTGAAAAGTCAACAGAAAAAGTCAAGCAACAGCTATGAACTTCTCCCTAGACTGAACCTGTATTGGAGACAAAGTTATTATTATTTTGAAGTTGGAATAAGACATTAAAATCAAAGTATGTGAAAGCAATACAATTATATTTCTATAAAATTATATTATTCACAGAAATAAAAGATGTTCATTCTTTTTATTACTTGTTCTCTACATTTTCAATTTCATGGTTTTCATTAAAATATCAGAAATAATAGAAATGTTCTTGTGATCTAATGGGCATTCTACTCACTAATGTATTTATTTCAGAGATTGTTAAAATAATGTGGTGTTGAATTCTTACTACATCTTACTTAATTTTAGTGTGTATATGTGTGGGTGTGTACATGTGCATGTGTTTGTATGCAAATGTACACATGTGGACAGATGCATGCCACAGCCTGTGTGTGTAGAGGTCAGTGGACTGATTTTCAGAGTAGATTCCCTCCTTTTACCATATAGGCCCTTGGGATTGAACTCAGGGTGTCAGGCAAGTACGTTTGTCAACTGAACAATCCTGCTAGCTTTAAAGTTTTAATTTGCATACAGTTTAGTTTCTATGAATATTTTTCCATGTTATCAAGATATTGGACTTAGCATATTATCATTGATGGAATTTGTAGACACTGCCTCTTCAGAACTATGCTATAAAGCATATTGTTTGGAGTTATCTCTCCACTAAAAACACCTTAATAAGAACTTGGCAAATTATGACAGATTCATAAGAATGGAAATCAACAACAATAATAGAAAAAAATGTCTGGCCTCATGTTCCAGTTACTAATAGCATATAAAAATTCCTCAAAAATGTTTAAACATGTATATTTTATACATTCTGTAGGTTTGGAACTTGGAAGGGGTCTATGGGGACATCTTCATATTCTTCAATGTTTGTAATGTCACTTGGAGGAATCTGAGGTGGAGGAATTGGAATTTCATAAAAATTCATTTAAAGACTGGTATTTGGCATAGATAGGATTCCCTCTGGGACTGGTAGCCAAGAAATGTAGATCCAGATTCTGTATGTTGCTATTTGTGCACTCGTACAATGTGGCTCAAGTTCCATGTCAGAGCACCATTAGCTATCCAGGCAAAAAGTGGAGCAGCCTATAGTTAAATGATAAAAATGGATTCACTTACACATACATTTGTTAATGAAATGCAGATGATGGTCAATACATTAGAAACATGGACAAAAGGACATTAGGAACACACAAGAGGGATGCCGATCTTAAAGTGGAATTCATAATGGATTGGTCAGGTCATTTGGCTGAAAGAAAAAACAGTTTTATTTGAGGATACTGGTCATTTTTCCTGGTTGTTACAAGGGTGGCAACAGCAGGTTGCCTGTGCTGTAAGCACTGCAGTTGCTGGTGACCTTGTCTGTTGTCACCTTGGCTTTTCAGTTCCTCCAACTCCTGAAGTGGTTACCTTCCTGTCCTCTACAATCTATAGCAAAAGCAGAAGAGCTGCAGAGGAAGAAATAGTGGACTCAAGGTCTCCCAATACACTCAGGTGCAAATGATCTGCTATGTAGAGAATGTATGTGGTCATTCCACTTTGGCTTGTTTTGGGGGTATGCTTCTTAACCTTCAACTTCACATTGTAATTGTTCATGCGTACTTCAAAAATAGTTTTGTCTGGTTTAAATACATTAAATTTAATTGTCTTGGGGTACAAACTTGACCACAAAAAAAAAAAACTTCAAGCAATGTTAATTTATAGTCTAGACTCCGAATCAAAGTATTTAATTATGTATCAACTTATTTAGTTAAAGATCATCCAGATATTGAATCAAGTATTTTTTTTTTCTCTCTGTGGTGGGCATTTTACTTTAGATTAACAGAAATCTATGGGCAGACCTGGTTGCCTTCCCTAAATATATGGTCTTGTACAGTCAGAATGTGGCCTGAACTAAAGGCTAATCTTTTTAAAAACATGTTTTAGATTTAAATAGAATTA
Source organism: Mus minutoides (assembly GCA_902729485.2). NCBI lineage: Eukaryota > Metazoa > Chordata > Mammalia > Rodentia > Muridae > Mus > Mus minutoides. The sequence continues at coordinate 33,145 of LR753720.1, read as the reverse complement.
CATAAAAAAAAAATCACACCTCCCCCTTTCTTTTCTCCTTCTAATCTCTCCCAACAGTTACCTACATTTCCTCATAATCTTCCAAAGTACTACCACTCCTGTTTATAGATATTGTTTTTTATTATTGTCACACACACACCGTATGTATGTATGTATGTATGTATGTATGTATGTATGTATGTATGTATGTATACATACACACACACACACACATATATATATCTACATATATATATATATACACTATATATCTATATCTATCTATCTATCTATCTATCTATCTATCTATCTATCTATCTATCTATCTATCTATCTAAGTAGATGTATATAGTGTTTAAAATGCAACCTGATGAGCCCTATTTGATTTTCTGTGTGTAGATGCTTTCAAGAATGACAGCTCTGGATTAGACAACCAATCAGAATGCTCCTTCCTAGGGGAGGGTGATTCTCCTCCCTGCAGCACTCATTAGTTGCCTGTAGTTTTGTTGTTGTTGTTGTTGTTTGTTTTGTTTTTTGTTTCCTTTTTTTGTCTAGGGGTAGGATCCTAAGTAACTCTCCTCAGAGTCCATGTTAATATGTTCTAATAATGCAATTGTTTCAGTCTTATTAATTCAGCCATTTCTATAAGAGATTGTTTCAAAGCAGAATTCCTGGTATTCTGACTCTTACAATCCTTTTGTTCCCTCTTTTTCAGTCTTCCCTGAACCATAGATGTAGGCGGTATGCTGTAGATGTATGTATTCATTGAGTCTGAGTTTCCCACAATCTGTTAATTGCTGTGTTGGTTTGTGTGTGTGTGTGTGTGTGTGTGTGTGTGTGTGTGATAGGTTTTGTTGACTGTGAACAGAGGCTTCTTTGATGAGGAGTAGCAGTTACATTCTTCTCTGGGTAGAAGAATGAGATTTAGAATGTAGTATGGGGTTACTTTGGCTTAGCAAAGTAGCATTTCTAATGTGCATTACCTCACTAACCCAGGGGAGCTGGTTAGGTTTTCGGTTCCAGGCATGATTTCCCTTCTGTTGGGTGGGTCCAATAGACAGCTGTTGGTTGCTACCAACATGTGAGTACCATTTATTGCCCACCCAAGAGGATAAACTTGAAAGTAAGACAAAGTCTTTTTGCCTAGTTGTGTGATCTAGCTTCCATTGGAACTGAACCTTCGACTTTGGTTTCAGACTGCCACTTATACCATCAACTCCAGCTTGTTTGCTGACTAAACATCTTGGAAATTCTTGGCTTCAGTAATTTTTACTTTAAAATATTTTAAAACAAATATCCTCTTCTTCTGTTCTTATTTTCTTTTAGAGTTTCTTCACTAATACAAAAAATTTGAAATCTAGCTTCTTTCCAGTTCCTACTGTGAGGCAACATTCAACTTAGATTTTCAGATGCTTCAATAATAGATTTCCAGGTCTTTGCCTTTGTTCTGAATATGGAAGATGCTATGATAGGATGTAAGGTAGTAAGGATAGAGAACACTAGCTGAGTAGCAGCTCCGTCACTGCTGTGGTGGATTCCAGATGCCTGATATCAAATTGGGACTGAACAATCTTGGTAGTAAATACACACCTCCCATTTTCTTGTATGTGGGATTAGGGTGTAAGATGGCTGGCTTGGGAAATATTGAAAGGTTAATAATTTGTCCTTCAAAAGCATCCCCTGCTATAGAAGGCCTGTTCTGTCTTCACAGATAGATGGACTTATGCTGAAAGATCTTAGATGATCTTCAGGATTTAAAAAAAAAAACAATGGTATCTGAGGCAGGAATGAACAGAAAAACAGACTGAGCATAAATAATATGAAATCAAATCTGTTTCTGGCAATTCAATGCTTTGCAATTTGCAAAGGCATCTAAACAGCAAACACATAGAACCAGCACAGGGTGATTACTCAGTGACTATCAGAAGAGATCCATGCTGTGGTGTGACAATTAGCTCTTCTCATTCTTTTTGGATGGCAGAAGGCTATTGACCCGTGTACAGCATGTATTTTTGGTATTCAAACAGGGAGTAATTGTGTGGTGTTTATCAGAGACAATGTTCATAAACCATTTGCCATTTAAAGGTGAGAGGGCTTGCATTATTTACAGTGAGATGTAAATGACATCTTTTGTGTTATTTTTCCCCCCAGATGGTTGAACAGTTGCAGCATTATGAAGGCTTGGCTCTCTTTGCCTCAGTACTAAACACAGCCCCTCATGAATGTACTTGGGAGCTTTTTTTTAATGATAATTCCTGCTTATTTGTAGATGTGGGAGAGGTGTGTTGAGAGGGCATCACTGAAAACTGTTTATTTCATGTTTTGGTTGCTAAGCCTCCTAAAGACCAAAAAAGAGTTGTCCCATTTGGCTCTTAGCACAGCCTGAAGAATCCTCAAAAATTGAAATTATTTCACAAAATCAAAACAAAAAACAAAAAATCCTAGGTTATTTAATCAAAGTCAAGTTCCTGCCTATTTATCAAGTTCCTGCCTACAGCCTAGTGAGATCTTGTATCCCACTATCCCTTTTTTTCTTTTACAATTTTGTCCTTAATGTCTTTCTAATAAGTATATTATGTTAGATTATTTTTCCAGTGTAAGTGAATTTATTTTATAATGCCATATTTTAAAATTATTTTTATACATGTAATAGACTTTGATCACATTCACCTAGCTATTACTGTCTTTTTTCTTTTCTCTTTCCCACTGGCCTTCTTCCTCATCCTCCAAATTTGCTTCTATTTTTTTAGATTGCCTTTATTTTTTAAAGTTGAGATTATGTATATTAGAGAAAACACACACTATTTGTATTTCTGATTCAAACTTATTTTGATGAATGTAGTTTTTGTTGTTTTTCTTTACTTTGCCTCTGCCTGCTGACTTCTGGGATCACAGGTGTGTATCATCACACATAGGTGACATTTGAGTCATTTTTATAGTGATTTCTTTTATCATCAAAAACTCGTAGTTAGGCTTTATGTTTTTGCTTCTAAAATATTCCATTGGAATGACAATAGTTAATTACAAACTACTCACCAATCTTTGGTGTTCATTTTGGGTATGGCATGATTCATGGAGTGTAAGAGAAATTTACTTGACTAGAATGTTAATGAACTGAGGCTCTTTAACAGAACGTCTTTGCTTCTCAGCAGACGAGATATCTTAGGAAACCAAGATCCAAAATACCAGTGTCAATGGATTCAGGGTAGGTGCTGTCCCGGGGAAAATCTTTGCACATGTTGTTAGAGGAAATTTTTCATTTGTGTTTCTGTGTAGTTTGGACCATCAGGCCATATCCTATAGGATCTATCTGCATGCTACCACATAAAAGCATGACCTACTTATCTGTGGGATGTAAAAGAAAGATTTTACTAATTTCTGTTTAGGTTTACTTGAGAGGCTGTCTTCCCCAAAAATTCAGTCTTGAACAGCAAGTAATTATTTCTACAGTTTAAGAATGTCAGATTAAGCATATATATCATTTTACTTCTCAAAAAACTCCACAGAATTCTAGTGCTGTGTTAGGAAGAGGATGAACCCACAGGGACAAGTAGAATTAGGGAATATTGGAGTGATTTCAAAAGTTGTGTAGGAGATGGGAAGCTGATAGAGGGGGCGTGGTAATCAGTGGACCACGGTCAAAGTTGCTGAATCTTGGAGTGGGTGCAAGAAGAGAGACAGTAGAAGCTTCTGTTTGTCCCACTGGCATGCCCTAACCTAAGGCACTAGACTTGGAGAAAGCAGTCAGGAGATGAGGATACGGCAGCTCTGTTCTGTTCCCCACCCTTTGTGGCTTCTTCATTACAGGTGGAGTTCTTGGCTAGAGTAAAGCTAGACATTCTTTATCTGGAAATCCCTTCAGTGTCAAAGACTCAGCTCCTAGTTCTCACACTCTTTGATGATGCCCAGTAACCAGGAAAGAATGATAGCCATCAGAACAATGTTGAATCTACTTTCTCAAATAGCTATAATTCCCGAAGAGGAAACAACTCACTGGAGGAACACAGCTGAAGCCCAACCAAGCTTATCTTCTTTTCTTTCTTTCCTTAACTGGGAGGCCATTCCAGTCACCTCCCTACCCCAATTTAGTGTTCAGTTGTACCTTGAATTTTACAAAAGTTTTATAACTCTTCTCCCTCCCTCCCCCCCTCTCTCATGTGTCTGTGTGTCAGAGAGAGAGAGGGAGAGGGAGAGAATATGTGCACATGAGCATGTCTGTATTGTGAGGGTACTTGTATATGTGAGTGTTGGGTTATATGTGTGTGTATGTGTGGTGTTTTTGGGTGGTGTCTGAGTGTCATGTGAGTGCATGTATGTGTGTGTAAATGTGCTGTGGTGAATGTGCTGTGGACAAAGGTTGCTAAGGCCTTCCTTTCCTTGTACCTTGCCATAAACAAGGCCTCTTTTGTTTGCCTGTTGCATAAGGTTAGCCCTTGGACTTCTGGGAATTCCTGTCTGTATCATTTACCACTCTGATCTTGATGTAGAAGTGCTGGGATTGCAGACATGCAGGCTATGCAGCTGGCTTTTATGGGGGTTCTTAGGGTTTGAACTGAGTTCTTGAATCTTGGATGGCAATTGCCTATAGCCACTGAACCATCTCTTAGGCCTACACTTCATTTTCTAATGCTGTTAATAAATGTGAATACTTTGATGACAAAACAAGTGTTAGTTTCATCTTTTTACATTTTTTTTATAAACTACCCTAAATCTGCTATTTATTTTTCTTTATTCATTATATTTATATAATTTATTGGATCGCAGCTAACATAATTAGATACTTTGGGATATATCAAAATATGTACTTTCCAATGCTTTCCTCTTTTTGAATATTTTTACCAAGGGTGCAAAGAATATTCTTATCCAGATACCTTTGTGAAATATGAAGTTTGTTTAGAACTCCATGAGGAGGGGAAATTGCTGATTCCAAGTGTGCATATTAATAATTCTGATGATGATGCTCCAGCTGACCAGACTGTTTCTTCTATTTGATGATTAAATGGACACAAGACAGTGTTTCACTATTAATTTCTTCTGCATTTGACTTGTTACTAGTGAGACTGAACACACAATTTAAATATCTTCTGTTGGGTGGAAGTAACGACTCAGTAGTTAAGAATGCTTGCAGCTCTTTAAGAGTACCTGAGTTTGGTTCTGTGACGCCATATCAGAAGACCCCCAACTTCCCATAACTTCAGTTCAGGTGCTTTCTGCCTTCTTCTGGTCTCCAAGTGTGTTTTAATTCCTGTGCACATGTTCTCATATAGATACACATATGTACAAACAAGTAAAATATAAAATAAATCAAGGTCTTGGGTTCTTGAACAGTATGAACTATTATATCATTCTAACAATTACTATAGTATTTTTCCTTTCATTTTAGGTATATGGATTTGAAAAGTATCTTAATAAACATGAAATAAAAATCTAGGTGACATAAAATATATTGTAAACTATAGTACAGTTGTAAAGAGCAACATGTATAGAAATTATAACAATATTTTCATTGGTGAGAGGACCATATATAGTCTCATTCTGTCACTCTGAGCAGGCGGAGGCATTCTCCGGCATTTTAAGAAACCCCAGTTCTGGCCAAATCAGGATTTGTGGCCTTGAGGGTTAAAAGAATTGCAAAACTATCTGCTGTGGTGAAGCAGACTTGGAAATTTTATTGAAGATATTTTAATGCAGGCTAATAGTATGACAGTTAAGAGAAAGAGAGGCACTCAGAAGAAAGTATGATATAGCCAAGTGTGTGCTTCCCAAGGGATCATGGGGGAAAAAAGTAAGTATAGGCTTCTCAAGAGAGAATTAGCAATCAATACTTTTAGTATTTGTCAGGCACATCCTTTTAGTAGCTACAGATTTATATCTCCAAAGGTTGCTAAGGTACATTCACTGCCACCCATTCCCTATCTCTTTTGAAAGAAAATGTTTACATAGCTTCAGGAGCGAGTAGATGGAATTATAATCTGAGAAAATAAAACCAGAAGCTACGAGGGTTCTACAGTGAGTTTAGCACACATCTTTTCTCTGTAAATTGACTTTCCTATGTGATTCTTTGAAAATTGCAGGTTAAATCTAGGAGAGGAGACAGGCCTGGAACAGGTAGCGATTAGGAAAGAACAGAGAATTGTTGCTCTGCGGTTGCTGGAGACAACCTGATTCCTGACTAGGTTGCTTCTTTCCAACTCCTCATGTCTCCAAGATATTCTCTGCTGATACTTTATCTGGGATTTTTATACCTAAAAGAGTTTGACCTTGATGCCCTTGTCCCCTTCCCTACTCTGTGCCTGTTCAGATATATCAGCCTCATCAGATGTGTGGCGGCTAGGTAACTGCCATTCTTCCTCCCAGGCTAAGATAGATGACCCCATCCTTGTAAGTCTTGGGGAATGCGATAATTCTTATATATACTAGTAGAACATCCTTGTTATGTGAGAAGCCTTTAATTTCAAAGTGCTCTTAGCAATGTCTCTTGTTTACAATTGTTTTTGAGTCACGTGTGGGTGACGCACACCTTTAAATTTAGCACTCTAGAAGGCAGAGCGAGCAGATCTCTGTGAGTTGGAGAACAGCCAGGGCTTTACACAGAGGAATCCTGTCTCAAACTTCCTCTCCACAAACAAACAAATAAACAAACAAACACCACAAAAATTATTATGAACTTAAAAATGCACACACACACACACACACACACACACACACACACACACACGTAAGGTAGTAGGCATATATCTCTTGTATAGAAGTATCTGGGATATGAAGAGTGATGTTTCACAATCCACATGTTCCCTTTTTTATTAAATAATATGTGTACCTCAGGAGGCTTTAATGTTATTTTATTTTGAGAATTTCATATATGAGCACGTTGCATTTGGTCACATCCATTCTTCCCTCCATTCCAGTTCTTCCTATGTCTTTCTCCACATCCCGCCACGAATTCATGTTATCTCATGAAGTCCAGTTATGGTTTTCCATATGAACATGGATGCAAGGCTCACTACCAATTGTAAGAGTGAGAAGACCCAGAGGGCTGCTGGGAGCCTTTCATTGCAGCCGGGTCTGTTTTAATTTTAATCCATTTAAGCACTATATGAGTCTAGGCATACAGTAGTTCATGATCTATGAAGTCATTTGATAGATTTTTATTATTTCATATCATTTTTATTTCTAATAATGTTTGTCTTAAAGTCTAACTTGTCTATTATTAATACTACTAATCTTCACAAACACATTGTCAATCTCAAAAGTGATATCTAAAGTTAAAAATATCTTAATAACTACCAATGCTTGCATCATGACCAAGTCATGATGGCTATTGACCAAGAATAATCCATGTGATCTGATACTAAACTCAGCATTAATGATTGAATTTCATGAGAAAAATTCAGAGTGTACACATCATCTGTTGCAGGTTATTTATCTAAAACATGTGAAGTTTCCCTCAGGTTTCCAGTGAACGAGTACTTAATGGCCACCTGGAACAGTCACTCTTTATGAGAAAGCTGTAACATTCATTTACTAGTCTTGTTGTGGTCCTTTCTTGAGAAATGCTGTGCTTTCTTGCTTATGGGTTATTGGAAGGAGGAGTAATTATGTCTCATATCTTTGGAATATCCCATTCTTCCTCAGCATGAAAGTGATGGTAATTCATTGGGTCCACCAGGTCTTTAATGTATATAGGAAGTATGCAGATACTTAATGTTCATTAACATTGTAGTATATATTTTCACCCATTTAATCTTTACAATTACTTTATTGATTCACACTTAAGAATGGAAACACTAATTCTAGGGAAAAATTTTAAAAGTTCCCCAAAGGTCAGAATTAAGGATTAACCAGGTAAGCAAGACTGTTTTAATTAGGGTTTTATTGCTGTGGACAGACACCATGTCCAAGGTAACTCTTACAAGGACAACATTTAATTGAGGCTGGGTTACAGGATTAGAGGTTCAGTCCATTATCATCAAGGTGGGAGCATGGCAGCATCCAGGAAGACTTGGTGCAGGAGGAGCTGAGAGTACTACGTCTTCATCTGAAGGCTGCTAGCAGAATACTGTCTCCCAGGNGAACATAGTGGAACATGTGTCCTTGTTACCAGATGGAATATCTTCTGGATATATGCCCAGTAGAGGTATTGCAGGATCTTCTGGTAATACTATGCCCAATTTTCTGAGGAACCACCAGACTGATTTCCAGAGTGGTTGAACCAGCTTGCATTCCCACCAACAATGGAGGAGTGTTCCCCTTTCTCCACATCCACGCCAGACAAGAAAGAAATCTCTCACTTACCTTTCTATTCACAACCCCTAAGTCTCAGTGTGATACAATAAAGAAGGCACCAGGCTAGACATTCTAGCTCTTTTCTCCAGATCTTACACTGTTGTTCCACAGTCTGTTGCTTCTGTCTCCTGAAGGACTGTGTGAGAAAGAGGGAGAGAAATAGTAAGAATGCATCAGGCAGCTGACTGGGCCTATAACCATCCCTTGGTTCTCAAATGGCTTAAAAACAAGTGGTTTCTGGGGAGGGGGTGGAGTTCAAAATGCCTATAAGGTGCACTAATGTGTAGTAAGGAGTTTATTGGAAGAGTTATTAACACCATGGACAGACTGACAGAGAGGAAAGAGCATGGTGGCGACTCAGAGCAAAGTCCTGACACCAGCAGTGTCTATAGCATAGTGAGGTCTGAGGAGGTCATCAGGTAGCAGAAGTGGGGTTTATTCTGATCCTTTTATGAGGATGAGAGAGTTATTACAGAACATGCCTACAAGCCAGGCTCTTGATTCTTAGTCAGGAGGCAGGGAAGAGGTAGGGAATAGGATGTGTAGTGCACCAGTATACTTTTGATGAGATCCCAGCACTGGAGGCGTGTTAGCTAAGAACTCATAGGCAGTATCTCAGTGGGGTGTGTATGGTAGGGGTATGAATGGGCAGAGCTGCTGCAAAGCATTATGACCTGCACAGCATCTGTAGCCTCATATTACATTCTTAGAGTGACCTGCCTATGGTGAGATCTGTGAGGTGTCACTGTTCATCCACCATGAAATTGGAACTGCACCCTTCCTTCCCTGCTTGAATGGGACAACTACTCCAAACAATAAATCAATCACAGCCTTCTCATGGATGACCCAAGTAAGGCATATGTAGATTCCTGGCTCATAAAACTGTGAGGCAAATAAGCCTGTCTTGGTTTGCAAACTTGATTGCACTTATTTTGCATAACAACAGACAGCTAATAACTACTACAGATTTCCTTAGACTCTTCCTCTGGGATTTCTGACTTGACATTCCCTGATATATTTCTATAAAGTCTCTCTCTCTCTCTCTCTCTCTCTCTCTCTCTCTCTCTCTCGTGTGTGTGTGTGTGTGTGTGTGTGTGTGTGTGTGTGTGTGTGTGTGTGTAAGTGTGGACCTCATAGTTCTCTCTATCAGAATTATCTAAATCTTTGGCAAACCCCGAGACAGTGTCTCTTTCAAGACACATTTAACCCAGTGAAGCTTCTGTCTTTTTCAGATACGTGTTCACATAGAAAGCCTCCTACATGTTCCTCTCTTTCTGTCAGGATATCACTAGCAAGTTACTAATCTGTTGACTTCCTCCAGTAAGTGTCAGTCACCAGCCAAGGTGTTAAATTCAAGGGGACCCATCCATACTGGAGTCTCAACTGTCTTGATCTTGTGCAGGTAACAGGCACAGCTGCAATGCTGTTTGATGCATGCAAATCCAAAAGCTCACATTTCATGGTGCGCCTCCCTATCTGCCAGGCTGACAATCTTTCTGCCTTCTCTTTGTTGCTGTTTTTAAAAATCTTCATGTGTGAAGCTGAATCAAAAGGATGGACTAACCAGTGACGGCGGCTTCCAGGGATCCCTCCCATAATCAGCCACCAAAATAAACACTATAGCATATGCTGGAACACAGCACTCCCAAGGTAGGAGCTAGAGAAAGTACCCAAGGAGCGGAAGGGGTCTTCAACCCTCTAGGTGGAAGAATAACATGAACTAACTAGTTCCCCCTGCGCTCATGTCTCTAGCTGCATATATAGAAGAAGATGGCCTAGTTGGCCATCATTGGGAGGAGAGGCCCCTTGGTCATACAGACTCTATATGNATGGGTTCTGGGAATGAATGCCAGTGCTCTTGTCTGCTGAGCCATTTCTCCAGCACCTTTGTTGTTGATATTTTAAGGAAAGATTGCAAATAAATTTCATATTGATCCTAAAGAGAGAATCTACTTCTTAACTTTTTCAAAAATGCTATTAACTTCACCTTCCTGTGGAGTCTTCAGAAATCACCAAATTACAGGATTTGAAAATCATAAAAGACTCATATAACCCAAGGTCAGAAGAGACCGGACTAATCCCTAAGAGCTCAGAAGTAAAAGCAGTAATGGAAAACAAGTCTTTCCCTAAGTCCCAGCAGGCTGAATCGACTGTGTGCCACATGCTATGCATTTCAGCTTTCTTCCAGCATCTTATCTGTTGTACTCAAAATCAGCTCTTACTCCATTGTTAGACAATTGTTGGGGTGGAAAGTAGACAGTACTTGCTGGTTAAAATAGCATCCTCCCTCCTTCTTGTAGGCACATAAGGGGCCACTTAGAAAATATAAGAATTATCCCTAGGCAAAACACAGAACACAGCCTGGTGACAGGAAGAAGTGATGCTCAGACACTAGCTAGCCATCCTTGAATTCTGGACAGTCAGCTGCCCTTGACTTAATGATTTCATTCTTGGGGATGGAGAGATAATGGATAAGTGCATTTGCTGCTTTTATGGAGGGCTCAAGTTTGGTTCATGCACCCATGTTGGGAAGCTTACAACTGCCTGTGGTTCCAGTGCTAATGAGAACTGATGCTTCTGGCCTTCTAGGCATCTATAGGTACATACCTGCACACATACACATGCAAATAATTATAACAATAAAATTTAAATAATTCATTTCTGATCTAAAATTGGATTTTGGGGTCATGCTAGGGTTATTGTAAATTTATAAAACAGATCAATAAAATTGTTCAGCCTTTTCACACGTCTCTATCCTGGGGTTTGCTAAAGTATGGTCTGGTAGCCGGTAGAAACCCCTGTAGACAGCATCCTGGGGGGAGGCATGCTTAGGCCCTTTCACACACAAAACAAAGACATTGCTTATGTCTCATTTTGAAGAAATGCACACAGCAATACCCAAGCAATCAGCTCATGTTTGGTCCATTTTCTAACTTAAGACAGTGTGGCATGTTGCCTATCATTGTTCAGGGTTTAGTAATGATGGCTTCTGCTTTCTACAGCATGGAAAATGCATGCCAAAGTCTTTGAGACACTTCTGCCTCACAACTTGAATCTTGTCACAAGGTCTTCTCTCACTAAATGTATAAAAAGTCTGCATTTTATTGTAATTATACATCATCATTATTATTATTATTATTATTATTATTATTAATCACTAAAAAAAGAAGTTGATCCCCCCCCCAAAAAAAAAAGCATTTTCCCTTCTTGGCATAACTGGTTTGCTGATATTGCCCTGGGTTTCTACTCGTGTTTGTGCTTCTTTCTGAGGTTTTGGTTGTATGCAGTTGATTAATGCAGTTGGCATCTAATCAATATTAGCATCCAGGGTAGTAGGCATATTACTGAATTATAAATGATTGTTAAAGATGGGTTCTGAGAAGCAATTGCTTTTAGGCCTATATTTGTTATCACAATGTTGACAGCCTTGATATCAGGATTTTAATATCCGTTAGGATAATGAAATTTCAACTCAATGCAGGTTTTCTCTGTCTTTGTACTATAATAGCTGAATATATTGCTCCAGGTGGGTGAATGGTGCCGGTTTCTCATTCCCTTTCATATGAAGATTTCAAGGAGGGTTTCTTTTTCAAGCTGTAGACTTTCTTAGACCCAAAGAAAAGGTAACAAAGGAGAGGTGCTTATCTGAGAAGAAGGAATTGTATTTTCTTAACCTTCCAGTTGGTCTTCTGTTCCAATCAGATATGCTGAGGTCTGAACTAATGGTCTCTTGCCATCAATTAATAGGAGAGGTGACAAGAATCTAAGGGGACACGGTGTATTTATAGAGATGAATGATGGAGAAAGGTTTAGAGGGAATCTTTCAGATAAGATTGTTCTCTGGCAAGTAATGTCGGAATATCACAAGATCTTGATTGTGTGAGTTACTCCCATCACTGGGGTGTAGGAGGGGTAAGGCTCTCTTCATCCCATTCATTGTGCTCTGGCTCTTTCCTGAAGCAACTTGATGATGGGTGAAAAGGATTACCCACTTTTATAATGAGCATTATTGTCTTATGCTGCCAGTCATGCAGTATTTGATGTTAATAGTTATGTCATTAGTGATTTGAGTTAACGAGCACTGGCAGTGTTCAGTGCCTAAAACTACAGTCCCATTAATTTCCTGCCTGCAGTCTGCAGGTTCTTAGTTACATTCCATCCTATACACCGATCCTGCTTTGTGTGTGTGTGTGTGTGTGTGTGGGTGTGTGTGTTTGTGTTTCATCAGCATTACAGGATCAGAGGACAGTTTCTCTTCTTTGGATCTTACATGGTAATGACCAAAAATGATTGATTTTTGAATATGAGAAAAGGAAAACTTAGTCTGAGTAACAAGGATTCTGTTTTGGTTGGCCTTGAACTACATTTCTCTTTTTAAGGTGGCCTACTTCAAAGTAAGTATCAGAAATATGAAGGTCTCTATTGGAAAACTCAGGGAAGTTTCTCTTACCCAAAATGTACCTAAGACCTTAAGAGCCTCTCATATATATGTGAGATGCAATGAAAATTTACTGATAACCTGCTGATGGAAATAATGGCAGTTAATACTGCATGATAAGACAGAGACTTTTGTCCATGGCATCTTTTCATTCTAATAGGGAGTGAGAACTGTAAAAGCTAATTATTTGCTTCTGTTCCCCCATATAGGTGGGATAGAGCTAGGACGTAATCTACAAGCATCTGACTCAGAACTGCCCTCTAATTGTGTGTCACTGTCAGGGCACAATACCCGAAATATCCTGGAATCAGAAGTAGGCCCTAAGACCTGTCCATAAGTCTGTCCTTTCCAGCAGCAGGTATGCCTGGATTAGGGTCTAACCATGATTCCTGATTCTCTACTTCTGGAACAGCATATTTGGGTAGGAAGAAGGCAGATGCAGCTAATAATGTTAATCACTCAATGGTGGCAATTAGTTGGACTAAGACTAGGTGGTAGATTTGAGATAGAAAATCAGAAAATACCGAATATGACTAAGAAACACAGAATAAAATAAAACTCAAAAAGCTTACAAGCTGTTCCATAAACACGCTTTGGTGTGTGGCAGGAGAAGCAGTTACACCCAGGAGAAGCTCTCTTGGAAATGAGTTCTGAGAGTGAAATCAGCTGAATGCATTGGAATGAAGCGTTAAAATTCATGAGTAAAATAGGAACTTGGGAGTACCCTAAGACACAGCATAACTGTGGCAGACTATTTTCCTCTGATCAAGGAGAAAAGACAAGTGGGTGGCCCTGCATTGCTTCAGTCTGAACCTTGGAAAATCCTACTGCGGCTTAAGAGATTAGAAAGTCGAGGCCCTGGAAAGATTCATTAGCCAGGGGAGGAACCAGAGCAAAATGTGCTCCTGACCCAAAGAGCTGACTGGGATGTAATGAAATTAAAATGACATTTTCTAAAAAGATGCCAGAAAGTTTAAGGGCCAAAAAGAAGAAAAGAAAAGAAAGACAGAAAGGAAGGAAGGAAGGAAGGAAGGAAGGAAGGAAGGAAGGAAGGAAGGAAGAAGGAAGGAAGAGATGGTAAGCACTACAAAAGGATTCTTGACTATAGGAAGACACCAGAGCTGTGTTTCAGTTCGCAGAGGCTGTCCTGAGTTAGAGGCATGTAGAACACATGAACAAAAAATTTCACTGAACTAACAGCGTTTTTCTTGGAGAATGAGCCAAGTGAATATTTGAGAAAATATAAAAATCTGGGACATACTGGGTGACTGATAAACAGCTTAACAGTGGCTGCATCACAAAAGAAAGTGCCACCCCTTCCACCAGCAACCTTTAACAGCCAATACATTCTCATAGAGGGATGGAGCTAGTGAGTATCTTCTCTTTTCTATTCCAGTCTGTACAGATAATCACAGGTGTTAGGCGTTAATAAGGTCAGTGGCCATGTCCTTATGTTCACAAAGTTCAATAAATTAAAAAGACATGGAAGTAGTAGGAAGAGTATTTGGGAGGAGGAAATGGATCGGTAGGGGGAGGGGATAATAGAAGCTAATGTGGGATAGGAGGTGAATATGTTCAAACTATATATATGAACTATATGCTCAAGAAAAAATAGAATAGAATTATAAAAATAAGATGTCATGACGGTAAGGGATAGTTATCTGCAAAGTTTGATTTGAAGGACTCTTAAACCTGTTTACAAAGATGAGTGGTTGATGACATATACCAACAGAGAAAATAGTCTATAGTTAGTTACTAGGATTCCTACACCTGTGCTATCTGGAATCTTGGCTTTTGTACCAATATTCTTGTTTTTGATGTGACAGGAGCACAGGCCTTTCTATATGCCCAAACAAGTTAAAAGAAACTAAGAATATCTTATACTTCAAATATAAGGCTCAGTATGTCATCTAATTTCTCTTTAAAGTATAATGAAAATTTCAATGTAAATGTTAAACTGGAGTAAATGAGCTGTTTGGGCATTTCCTCCACTGACATGTGTAGGCTTCCATGCCTGAATAAATTAGTGGATACTTCTTTCTAACCCCAAAGACTAAGCTTACAGAAGACTATCTTTTTTGTCTGGTTATAGAATCAATTGACATAGTTTATTTTTTTGCACGTTAATATACAAATTGTTTTAATGTAAAATGAATGGTGACTTTTAAAAGCTTGTGATCATATGAACATCTTCCACGGCTTGTCACGGAATGTTAACACTTCTCTCTATCCATTTTGTAACAAAGACTGGTGTCCTATATTGTTTTTTTGTAGATCATGAATGATTTGAATTTTCTTGTCAGGTATAGAACATGACCTTAAATAGAAAAGAAGTGAAGAGAGAATTGTAAAGGAGGTAGACCAGATGACCAGCCTTTTCTCCCTGTGTGCTTTGTAGCCAACTATTCTTCCAGAGCCTCCTTCACATTGAAACAAATAGTATTGTTCCAGTTGTACTGAACATTATACTTGGTGTGTTTCTTTACCAAAATGATCTTGTCAGCCTCAGGATATAATTTTACCCATTAAAAATTAATTTTTTAAATTCATATGTTCAATTTTTATTAATCAGATACTTGGTTCAGGTCTGGATCGGAAATATGTTCTCATTTTAAAATATGTTGATTTCAATCCATGGAAATGTGAGGGGTATTTTTTCAACTATTTCTCACTATGACTGGTATTAGATTTAGTTAGTTTTGTCCATTTTGTAAAATAAATTTCTGTTGTTGTTTTCAATAAAAAATAGGAAATAGACTGAACTATGTGTCATCTAAAGCCATTACTCTCTGCCATTTCAGAATTGTTCACTCCCAAGCCTTGGAAGTACTATTCTAAAATAAATTATATGTAAGTACAGGAAAAGGTCCCTGTTACAGATTTTTTTTTAGACAAATATATAGCCGAACAATGGTGGCACATGCCTTTAATCCCAGCACTTGGGAGGCAGAGGCGGGTGGATTTCTGAATTCAAGGCCATCCTGGTCTACAGAGTGAGTTCCAGCACAACCAGGGCTATATAGAGATATCCTGTCTGGAAAACAACAACAACAACAACAACAACAACAAACAACAAAACACCATCAAATGTATAATAGATTAAAAATTGAAAGCTCAATAGTTGAAATCAATAGCTTGGGTATTTGAGGGTTCCTGTAGGAAAATAATTGCTAAGATGACATCCAAAAGGGGCATCATCCCAGGCTGCTTCCAGTGGAAGAATACCTATTCCCATAGCTCACACAGGGCCATCTGCCTTCTTACCTCTTTAGTGAAGACCCATTTCTTCATTTTGTTGTTGGGAAAGGATTGTTTTTTTCATTGAGCCAAAATGTGTTCTTTGTAACTTAAATATTGTTTTAAATTTTTTTTTTTACTCCCACTGCAACCATCAAATACACATACTTTTCCCCCAATAAATAATCCAAAGTTATTTAACACATTGGCTTATCAGTGTGATAACACATTGTTAATCATGTGATTAACATTAATCATTGTTAATCAAGTGTTAATACACTTTATATTACAGCCTATTACACACACACACACACACACACACACACACACACACACAAACACACACTGACAAAATAAATGTTTCAAGAAAGAGTAGTTATACTTAATATGGGTATATTTGATGTTATTTTAAATTGTTTTGCAAAAAAAATAAAATAAGTCCTATCATGATCCACTGGCTAACTTGTACCCTGCTAATACCCATAGAGCTTGGTTAGAACAACACTGCCTTGGGTATGCTCATTTTAGGACCAGCACTGGGTCACAGCTGTGGCTAGAATCCAGCAATGGAGCCATTTGTTTTTGGACCTTGAGGTGAAATCCATAACCTGGTCTTACCATGCATTTGATGCTGCAGAGGGAAGATAAATGAATGTGTTTTGTCTCATATTAAAGGCTTCATGACTCTCTAGCTGCTTGGGACATGGTGAGACTGAGAAAATACCACCTGGAACCAGAGGGAGAGCTGAAGAAGACAACTCTTCCTTCTGCTTCTGCACTCTGTGGTGGTGCTTTCAGTCTTTGAAGGCTATGTTTAAGAAATGATGCATCTCCCTTCCTTACAGACAGGATTCTCACATCCCTGTCTTGAGGGTAGAGGGCCACCATTTACTAGGAACCAAGTCAGGGATGCTATCTACCATGTCCAATGTTAGTGGCCAGGCCTGGCAAGGAGCCAGAGGGGTTATTGTCAACTTAGAAGTCTACAGTTTAGAAAGTCGCTAATACCACTGCTAGCTTCATTATACTAAAAGTAACTGTAATTACTTGATGAGTCACTCAGAATGAAACTGCTGCATCCAGTCAGTGCACATTTAATGAAGCCCACACAAATTAATTCATCAAGTCTTCAGTGCTGAGTAAGCCCAAAACAAAGCAGAGAAGGCCTTTGGGTGCCGTGAGAACTTGAATAGGTGCTCTGTTTAGAACAATCTTTGGGAATAGCAAGCATTGTGCAAAGGCAAATGAATCTCTTTTTCTTCCACACATAGAGTAATTATCTATAGAATTTGTAGTTGAAAGTAAAACCCATGCCATTTAGGAAGATTTCTTCACAGCACATGAATTATACACAATTTAATATTGCTTATGGTGACTTATATGAATGATAATGAGAACAGGAAGTTATCTTTGAAACTAGTGATTTTATATATATATATAAAATGTTGGTATGGGTGTGTGTAGAGTGTTACAAACCAAATATTTATATTATAATGAATTCTAACAGTAATTGAAGATATTTAGCTAAAATTCCAATGGCTAACTTCAAGTGAGTTATTAAAGATAATTTAATATAAGACAGTAAAAATGAAGGAAACTAGTACAAAAATAGATTAGTAGTAGACATGTATAAAATTAAGTCTAACCATATCAATAGTTAAATTTAAATATTAACAAACTAAAATTACAATTATTGGTAGAAGT
>LR753720.1:3001-13001 GCA_902729485.2 Mus minutoides | reverse complement strand
TCCCCTTCTGTATTTGCCAGACACTGGCATAGCCTCACTCTAGATAGTTATATCAGGGTCCTTTCAGCAAAATCTTGCTGGCATATGCAATAGTGTTTGTGTTTGGTGGTTGATCATGGGATGGATTCCCAGTAGGGGTAGTATCTGGATGATCCATCCTTTCATCTTAGCTCCAATCTAGTCTCTGTAACTCCTTTCATGGGTGTTTAGTTCTCTATTCTAAAAAGGAATGAAGTATCCATACTTTGGTTATCATTCTTCTTGATTTTCTTGTGTTTTGTAAATTGTACCTTGGGTAATCTAAGTTTCTAGGCTAATATCCACTTATCAGTGAGTACATATCAAGTGACTTTTTTTGTGATTGGGTTACCTCACTAAGGATGATATCATCCAGATACATCCATTTGCCCAGGAATTTCATAAATTCATTTTTTTAATAGCTGAGTAGTACTTCATTGTGTAAATGTACCACATTTTCTGTATCCATTCCTCTGTTGAGGGACATCTGGGTTATTTCCAGCTTCTGGCTATTATAAATAAGGCTGCTATGAACATAGTGTAACATGTGTTCTTTTTACCAGTTGGAACATCTTCTGGGTATAAGCCCAGTAGAGGTATTGCTGGATCTTCCAGTAGTACTCTGTCCAATTTTCTGAGGAACCTCCAGACTGATTTCCAGAGTGGTTGTACAAGCTTGCAATCCCACCAGCAGTAAAGGAGTGTTCCTCTTTCTCCACATCCTCGCCAGCATCTGCTGTCACCTGAATTGTTGATCTTAGTCATTCTGACTGGAGAGAGGTGGAATCTCAAGGTTGTTTTGATTTGAATTTCCCTGATGATTAAGGATGTGGAACATTTTTTCAGGTGCTTCTCTGCCATTCGGTATTACTTACCTGCGAATTTTTTGTTTAGCTCTGTACCCCATTTTTAATGGGGTTATTTGAATTTCTGGAGTCCAGCTTCTTGAGTTCTTTTTATGTATTGGATATTATTCCCCTATCAGATTCAGGATTGGTAAAAATCCTTTCCCAATTTGTTGGTGGCCTTTTTGTCTTATTGACAATGTCTTTTGCCTTACAGAAGCTTTGCAATTTTATAAGGTCCCATTTGTCAATTCTTGATCTTAAAGCACAAGCCATTGCTGTTCTGTTTAGGAATTTTCCCCTGTGCCCATATCTTTGAGGGTTTTCCCCACCTTCTACCCAATAAATTTTAGTGTCTCTGGTTTTATCTGGAGGTCTTTGATCCACTTAGACTTGAGCTTTGTACAAGGAGATAAGAATGGATCAATTCACATTCTTCTGCATGATAACTGCCAGTTGTGCCAGCACCATTTGTTCAAAATTCTGTCCTTTTTCCACTGGATGATTTTAGCTCCCTTGTCAATGATCAAGTGACCATAGGTGTGTGGGTTAATTTCTGGGTCTTCAATTCTATTCCATTGATATACCTGTCTGTCGCTGTACCAGTACCATACAGTTTTTAATCCCAATTGCTCTGTAGTACACCTACACCTCTCTGATTCCACCAGAGGTTCTTTTATTGTTGAGAAGAGTTTTTGCTATCCTAGGTTTTTTTACTATTCCAGATGAATTTTCAAATTGCCCTTTCTAACTCAGTGAAGAATTGAGTTGGAATTTTGATGGGGATTGCGTTGAATCTGTAGATTGCTTTCAGCAGGATATACATTTTGACCATATTAATCCTGCCAGTCCATGAGCATGGGAGATCATTCCATTTTCTGAGATCTTCAATTTCTTTCTTCAGAGACTTGGCATTCTTATCATACAGATCTTTCACTTCTTTAGTTAGAGTCACACCAAGGTATTTTATATTGTTTGTGACTATTGTGAAGGGTGTTATTTCCCTAATTTCTTTCTCAGCCCTTTTATCCTTTGTGTAGAGAAAGGCCAATGATTTGTTTGAGTTAATTTTATATCCAGCTACTGCACTGAAGCGGTTTATCAGGTTTAGGAATTCTTTGGTGGAATTTTTAGGGTTACTTATATATACTATCATATCATCTGCAAAGAGTGATATTTTGACTTCTTCCTTTCCAATTTGTATCCCCTTGATCTCCTTTGCTGTCGAATTGCTCTGGCTAGGACTTCAAGTACTATATTAAATACGTAGGGAGAAAGTGGGCAGCCTTGTCTAGTCCCTGATTTTAGTGGGATTGCTTAGAGTTTCTCTCCATTTAGTTTGATGTTGACTACTGGCTTTCTGTAGATTGCTTTTATTATGTTTAGGTATGGGCCTTGAATTCCTGATCTTTCCAAGACTTTTATCATGAATGGGTATTGGATTTTGTCAAATGCTTTCTCAGCATCTAAGGAGATGATCATGTGGTTTTTGTCTTTGAGTTTGTTTATATAGTGAATTATGTTGATGAATTTCAGTATATTAAACCATATCTGCATCCCTGGGATGAATCCTACTTGGTCATAATTGATGATTGTTTTGATGTGTTCTTGGATTCGGTTTGCATGGATTTTTTTCCAACTTTTATTAGATATTTTCTTCATTTACATTTCAAGTGTTATCCAGAAAGTTACCTATACCTTCCCCCCTCCCGGCCCAGCTCCCCTACCCACCTGCTCCCACATCTTGGCCCTGGTGTTCCCCTGTACTGGGGCATATAAAGTCTGCATGACCAAGGGCCCTCTCTTCCCAATGATGGTCAACTAGGCCATCCTCTTCTATATATGCAGCTAGAGACATGAGCTCAGGGGGTAGTAGTTAGTTCATGTTATTCTTCCACCTATAGGGTTGAAGACCCCTTCAGCTCCTTGGGTACTTTCTCTAGCTCCTTCCTTGGAAACCCTGTGTTCCATCTAATAGCTGACTGTGAGCATCCACCTCCATGTTTGCCAGGCACTGGTATAGTCTCCCATGAGACAGCTATATCCGGGCCCTTTCAGCACTATCTTGCTGGCATATGCTATAGTGTCTATGTTTGGTGGCTTATTGTGGGATGGATCCCTGGCAGCCGCAGTCATTGGGTTCATCCTTTGGATTCAGCTTCACACATGATCTCTGTAACTCTTTCAATGTGTGCTTTGTTCTTAATTCTAGGAAGGGGTGATGTGTCCACATTTTGATCTTCCTTCTTCTTGAGTTTCACGTGTTTAGTAAATTGTATCTTGGGTAGTCTAGGTTTCTGGGCTAATATCCACATATCAGTGAGTACATGTTATATGAGTTCTTTTATGATTGGGTTACCTCACTCAGGATGATGACCTCCAGATCCATCCATTTGTGATCCTTAAAGTATATAAATAACTAAAATTATCGAATCATCATGAGGTAACACATTTATATGGTTTAAAAAACATAGGTAAGGAGACAACTCCCTGTAGACCCAAGAAAGGTCAAAGACCGATAATACTTATTCCGACGATACTTGTATCACCTTGTACACAGGAATAATGGTCTACCTTATGGAAGACCTATATACGGCAGTAGAGGTATGGTTTGCAAGGGTTTTATTGAGTATTTTTGCATTGATATTCATGAGAGAAATTTGACTGAAGTTCTCTTTCTTTGTTGGATCTTTGTGGTTTAGGTATCAGAGTAATTGTGGCTTCATAGAATGAATTGGGTAGAGTACCTTCTGTTTCTATTTTGTGGAATAGTTTGAGGAGAGTTGGAACTAGGTCTTCTTTGATGGTCTGATAGAACTCTGCACTAAACCCATCTGTCCTGGGCTTTTTTTGGTTGGGAGACTATTGATGACTGCCTCTATTTCTTTAGAGGAAATTGGACTGTTTAGATCGTTAATCTGATCCTGATTTAACTTTGTTCCCTGGTATCTGTCTAGGAAGTTGTCCATTTCATCCAGTTTTGTTGAGTGTAGGCTTTTTTAGTAGGATCTGGTGATTTTTTGGATTTCTCCATATTCTATTGTTATATGTCCCTGTTCATTTCTGATATTTTAAATTAGCATATTCTCCCTGTGTCCTCTAGTTAGTCTGGCTAAGAGTTTATCTATCTTGTTGATTTTCTCAAAGAAAAAGCTCCTGGTGTGGTTGATTCTTTTTATAGTTCTTTTTGTTTCCACTTGGTTGATTGCAGCCCTGAGTTTGATTATTTCCTGTTTTCTACTCCTCTTGGATGAATTTGCTTCCTTTTGTCATAGAGCTTTTAGCTGTCAAGCTGTTAGTATATGTTCTCTCCAGTTTCTTTCTGGAGGTACTCAGAGCTATAAGTTTTCCTCTTAGGACTACTTTCATTGTGTCCCATAAGTTTGGTTATGTTGTGGCTTCTTTTTCATTAAACTCTAAAGTCTTTCATTTCTTTCTTTATTTCTTCCTTGACCAAGGTATCATTGAGTGGAGTGTTATTCACCGTCCATGTGCATGTGTGCTTTCTATTATTTATGTTGTTATTGAAGATCAGCCTTAGTCCATGGTGATCTGATAGGATGCATGGGATTATTTCAATATTCCTGATCTGTTGAGGCCTGTTTTGTGACCGATTATATGGTCAGTCTTGAAGAAGGTACCATGAGGTGCTAAGAAGAAGGTATATCCTTTTGTTTTAGGATGAAATGTTCCATAGATATCTGTTAAATCTATTTGTTTTATAACTTCTGTTACTTTCACTGTGTCTCTGTTTAGTTTCTGTTTCCAGGATATGTCAATTGATGAGAGTGGGGTGTTGTTCAATTCTTTCACCTGTTTGGTACTGTTTTCCTGTAACTCTTTAAGGGATTTTTGGTTTTCCTCTTTAAGGGCTTTTTACCTGTTTACCTGTGTTCTCCAGAATTTCTTTAAGGGAGTTTCTCATGTCCTCTTATAGTCCTCCATCATCATCATTAGAATTGACTTTGGATCCATACCTTGCTTTTCTGGTGTGATGGTGTATTCAGGACTTGCTATGGTGAGAGAGTTCGGGTTTGATGATGCTAGGTATCCTCACTTTCTGTGGCTTCTGTTCTGTTGCCTCCTGCCATCTGATTATCTCAAATGCTACCTGCCCTTAATATATCTGATTGGAGCTTGTCCTTCCTGTAATCCAGGTTGGGTCAGAACTCCTTAGAGTCCAGCTTTCTCTGTGAT
The DNA here is from genome assembly GCA_902729485.2 of Mus minutoides. Lineage (NCBI taxonomy): Eukaryota > Metazoa > Chordata > Mammalia > Rodentia > Muridae > Mus > Mus minutoides. Next base: position 7,941 of record LR753720.1, on the reverse strand, counting down.
CCTGTGATTCTGGGATCCTCTGATCCTGAAATTCTGGGTGTGTCAGAGTTCTTGGCTGTCAAGCTTCCTCAGAGACCCTGAGATCCTGGTGTGACCGGGATCCTAAGATCCTGGGTCTGTTAGAGCTCCTGGAAGTGGTACCTCCTCTAGGGACCATAGGGCTGTCTGCTGTGTTTGAAACCAAGGTAGACCAGCACCTACTGGAAGGAACTGGAGCTACTGGTCAGGTGAGGCTCCTGTGTCCCTGTTCCTGCTGGCCCCAGGCACTCCCGTTGTGTTGGTGCTACACTTACCAGTGATCCTAAGATCCTGGGCATGCTAGGGTGCCTGGGGGATGGAGAGTCCTCTAAATACAGTGGGACTGTCTGCTGAGTTTGCACCCAAAGTGGGCAGGAGCTGGCACCAGCCGGAAGCGAGATATTTATTCTTAGAACATTTTAATAAATAATATATAGCTTTATTTGTCACTGACAATTAGGTCTGAATTATAAGTGAGAAAGGGCAGATTCTGAACAGGTACAGGTTGAAGTTTAATAGGAGAAAGAAAGCAGACTATAACTCTGTCTAATTTATTACTTCAGTTGTTGAACCTGCTGTAACTTCCTTTTGCCTTACTTCATGCTGCCTATGAGCCGAACCTCCTAAATTGAGCACATTTTCCTTTTTTTTCTATTTCTTTTAGCTATGGTAAATAGCTTTAAATTACTATAACAGGAACTAGCAAAATGGTTCATCAGGGGAAGACCCTTGTACTAATCTTAGAAACTTGGGGTTTAATCTCTAGAACCTACATCATGGAAGGAGAGAACTTATCATCTCAGGTTGTTGTCCAGCCTTCATTTCTGTACACACACACACACACACACACACACACACACACACACCAAATAAGTAAATAAATGAATGTAAAAGTTTAATTTTTAAATTAGTATAATGGCTTAGAAATTTAAATAGATTATAAAAATTAATGAAATGTTTATTGACCCCAAACTGAATTATTGATGAAAATATTAGAAGGACTAAGCCAAAATGAATGTTTTCTTAATCCAATTAACTCTTCTTTGTGCATTTTCTTTTCCATATGTAGACCAGTGGAATATATTATTCTCATTGTTGTTTTATTTCACAGAGGATGGTGCTATAGAAAAAAGATATATATATAATTCATGTATTGCATCCGGGGTTGTGACTTGAAAAACTGAGTTGTATTTACTAGTGCACATGGATTTTATCCTTAAATGTGTCTCTGTATCAAGCCAATAGGTTTTAACACTTTAAACTAGAAAATATTTGCATGTGGTAAGTATTTTTGGGAAATGCTCTATAGAGGGCATTTTCCTTGCGTGTTAAATCTTAGGACCAATCTTGAGATACTATCTCATTACATTTCTCCAGTGTTTTCCATGTAAACCATGGCTTTTACATTTTTCTCTTGGAACTATTTTGGTAGATAATGCCCGAGGAACTAGCATGTTTGTGCTGGCTAACTTTATGTCAACCTAGCCAAGTCATCTGACAGGAGGAAGATCTAACTGAGAAAACATCTCCGTAAGATATGGCTGTAGGCCAGCCAATGGACATTTTCTTAACTGGTGACTGATGTGGGAGGGCACAGTCCATTTTGGGTAGTGCCACTCTCGGGAGGGTGGTCTTCATTCCTATAGGAGAGCAGCTGGAAAGGAGAGCTACTCTGTGGCCTCTACGTAAGTTCCTACCTACAGATTTCTGCCCTGCTTGAGTTCCTGCCCTGACTTCTTTCAGTGATAGGCTATAATGTGGATGTGCAAGCCAAACCTGAGAACAAACAAACAAACAAAATCCCTTTTACTCCCCAACTTGTTTTTGGTTTTGTCATAGTGATACTAAGTCTAATAAAGACATCTTTATAGATTTTATAAATAAAAGCCATCATCTTTAAAATTTTGTATTTCATTTATATTTACCTGCATTTAAGCATGTGCACTGTTTGTATTCCAGGCCTAAATAGGCCAGAAGAGAGTGTTGTATCCTTTAGGACTGGAGTAGCAGATGGTTGTGATTAGCCTTATGGGTGCTGGGAACCTAATACCAGTCTTTTGTAAGGGCTGTAAGTGCTTTTAGCTGCTAAGCTAACCCTCAAGTCAACCCCCCCCACAAATCCATTATCATAATTATTTTAATTCATTTGTAACCTTGTCCTCACTTTTCAAAGTTTATTATTTCTTAAAAGTTCTTCTAGTATTGCAATTTCAGTGTCAAATATGCATCACTATTAGTTATGTTGGGAACACTTCTAAGCTCTTTTGGGCTTCAAGGTTACTATGTATCTATACTCACATAAAAAGAATTATACTAAAGGAACATAATCACACAGTGGACAGCAACAACAATGGAATAGGTTGTCCTGGTCTCTCTGTGATGGTCTGCAATGTGGTGTCTTCCAGTCTTGTTATCTGTCTAAGCTGTGTGTCCAAGACTTATACAGTAGGAAATAGATAACATATAGTATGTTCACCCAAGGTGTTGCTATAAATTTGGTGTGTTCCTCCAAAATATCCATGTTGAAACTTGGTCACCAATGTGATTAATAAGAGACTTTGATACCCCTGTCAATGAGAAATACATAATATTTAAGTGCACAGTTGGATATGTTTGGGCATACTCCATACCCACAAACTAATAATCCTGGAATCTTTCTGTTCCCACAACTGCACCTTCTTTCTAGCTGGTGCACTTATTCACTCGATGATGGACATTTGACTTGCTTCCACGTTTGGGTTCTTATAAACAATGTTTCTAGAAGTTAATTTCTTTACAAATAAAACAATCAAAGAATATATTTTAATGGGTTTCGTCAGATGTGCATATCCAGGCAACCATTGCCTTGATCAGAATTCAGGGCATGTCTATCACTCTCAATGCTTCCTCCTGAGCCTGTGAAGTCCACTCCTCCATATATTCCTGTCGATAGGCATCTGCTAATCTGGTTTTGGTAACTATAAATTAGTCTCTGTTTTCTAGAATTTTTGTGATTGTAATCATGAACTATGTTTTGTGCTCACTTTCATATTTGTCTTTTTAATTATCATAATAGCCTTAAGGTTGCCAATTTTGAACATCCACTTTTCTTTCCTTTATTGCTGGACAATGATCCACTTAATTCAGAGCCCACAGATTCTTTACAAGTTTAATGGACATTTGAGATTATCCCCATTTGGAGCTGTTGTAAAGAATTGTAGAGGAAATATACACCTCTGTGTGAACTTAAGAATTTAACTCTTAGTTTTAAATAGATAAATATCATACGAAACTGAATCAGAAACTTCTGACATGGTTCCTTTTGAACAAGTGTTTTATCCTAATGAACTCAGTCGATCTGTGGCTAGTTATAGTTTCCCTTTTCTTTTGGCTTAGGATATACAGTGGTCACTGTAGAGGTTCTAAGTAATCGGGGCTGTGCAAGTTGTCACTGGGTGTAACTGCTAGTGCCAGCACCTCTTCTAATTCACTTAGCTGTTTTCATTATCTGTACACTCACCTCCAGGTTTTAATCATCTATTTTCATAACACTTTGTGTTTTAAAACATATACCTAACAGTCATTTTTTTAAAGGAAAAAAGATAGATACATCAAAGCAACATTAAATCATTAATAAGCATTAAAAACATCAATAATTTGAAAGGTTCAAGGGGCCTTCCTTTTGCTCCAAAATCATTTTCCTTCATACTTGTCAGCAATGGCTAAAATCCTTCTATTAGACATCCATTACATTTGATTAATGGGTACTTTCAGTATTTCTCACTAGGAGGGAGTCTTCCAAAATGACAATTTACTCTGATGTGACTCAAGGGTGAGGGCATTTGTCTGACCCCTTCCAAGTGGACAGCCAGATCTGGGTGGTGTGACAAGACTAGAACTGACTCCACCATGAAATGAAGAGAGCCAAAGGAAATAATGAACAGGAAAGAGCAGCACAAGCAGCAGTGGTCTCTGTTTACTCTTCTCCTTGCTGAGAAGTGAGAACACTATCTGTGTTCTCTGTCCTTTTTGAGGGGGTAGAGAAGCATTTTCACCCTGTCAGAATTACCTTAGCTAACCCCAACAACTAATCTTTTCTGCAGAACTACCTGGAAACCTTTGACTAACAAAGCAGAAAAAGTGGAACTTAAAAGTAAATGCAGAGGGTTCTAATTTAAAGTCATCTGCTTAAAGATTTGGAATGGACTTCTATTGCATTCCTCAGAGCAATGAACAAATGTTTTGCAGCTGAAAAGGAGCAAGATAAGGGTTCAGTGGGGATCAAATGCTATGTATGAACTGAAAAAAACAAAAACAAAAAACAGTCACCAGGCATGATTGGCAATCATGAATATACACCCCAATCAATAAATTTGGCACAGAGACCAGGTAGTACCCCTGAAGCAACTCTGAAATGAGAGCAAGTGGAACAGAAAACTTTCTCGTCTGCACAGCAAGCTAGCCTAAGAAAACCAGGTGAAGTACATATGCAAAACTAAACAGGGCCCCCTATGGAGGAGCTAGAGAAATTACCCAAGGAATTGAAGGGGTCTACAACCCTTTAGGTGGAACAACAATATGAACTAAACAGTACCCCCAGAGTTCGTGTCTCTAGATGCATATGTAACAGAAGATGGCCTAGTTGACCATCACTGGGAAGAGAGACACATTGGTCTTACAAACTTTATATGCCCCAGTACAGGGGAATGCCAGGGCCAGGAAGTGGGAGTGGGCAGGTGGGGGAGCATGGTGGGGGGGAGGGTATAGGGAACTTTCAGGATATGTAAAAAACAACAACCCACCTTCCCCCCTTGCCTGCAAGAGAGGAATAAATGGGTCCAGAGTTCTTCTGCAAGTATCCTTTTATTAATCCATGTGGAGAAAGAGAGCGAGAAGGAGAAAAAGCCTCTAGAAATACCCAGCTCAATATTACCTCAGTGTGA